>WAAF01000066.1:1130251-1138125 GCA_013400475.1 Tricholaema leucomelas
AGAAATAGAAGTGCGAGGAATGTGTGCAGTTCGTAGCCATGTGGGTGCAGATACCGCCTTACACGTGTTACCGTCACGGTCTCTACACGTGTTTACAGCCCCTCACAGACCCTTCCGGCCCAGCCCCGGCTCCGCGTAGCCATGCGGAGGGGGCGCACACGGGCGCGCAAGGTGCTGCGGGGACTATATACTCAGGAGGAACGGGCATGGACCGAAGGCCGGACAGGAGACACCCGTCAGCAGGCAGTCCCCAGGCATACCTCCCGTCGCCCCTCTGTTACATCTTCGCCCCAAGTGATGGGTACAGGGAAAGGTGGGACACATCTGCCTGTTTGGCTCGCAGTCGACGGAGGTCTCTTGGGTGCTCTTCTTCGACGGCCGCTCGACTTTACTGGGATGGGTGATTATGCCACCGTGAGCGCCGATTACGTCATGCCTCCTGCTGCCACTGACCTACACAACAGGACTACGGGCAATTCCCCTGGGTGTCTCTTCCCAGCAGTAAGGACGTCCTAGGAGGGAGCCGTGACAGGGGTGGGGACAGACACAGGGACAAGCCCCTCTGGAAAGGGAAATCCCCTCCAGACCGTTTGGGGCGAGGACCTGGGGCTCTGTTAGCCCCCTGCTCTGGAGTCCCTCGGACGGGGAGGACTCAAAGTCCGGCTGCCGGTGCACATGGTCAAAGTGCCGCCCCTCACTGCAGAAGGGACGCCCAAACCTCATGGACGCCCTGGAAACGCCAGCACCCGCCAGAGTTCCCGGGACGGAGAAGGGGGGAGGCTAGCAACAATCAGGGGAAGGAGCGGCCCGACGAGGCGTCTCCGCTTTAGGTCGGAGGAGAGGCCGAAGTTTAAAAGGCCTGAAGGATTGCTGGGGCCGGAGACGAATGCTAACGTCGATGGGCTGACTGTAGCTAGCGCGGTCGCATCAATAATGCGGACTCAGGAGCCTTCCCTTCCCCGCCTCCCCACGGCCTCTTCCCTGGCTGCCCGACCCCCTCGCTCGGAGCAGACACAAGCGGGTCCGGTCCCTCCAGTGCTCGCCGGGGTGTCGCAAAGCACAGAGAGCAAATGCAGGCCCTATCCCGGAATCCGGGACAGCGGCAAGCAGAATGCTGAAGCCCACGCTTCCTACCCCATTTCCGAGGTACGGAGGCAAGGGGAAGCCGAGAGCGGCGCCTCTGCAGCTCAGTATGTCAACAGATGCTACCGGGACAAGTGACTGTACGCGACAGCCTTTCCGCATGTCGTGACATGAAGGGACAGTGGCAATATGGTCGTGAATCTGTCCTTCTGACTGCGATGGCCTGGCTGAAAGGTCGGTAGAGAATGCAGAGGAAAGAAGGGAGTGCCCTGTGTGTGTCTCCACACCCCTCAGCGTGCTTGTCCCCAGGGTGCCGGTCCCCAGTATGTCCGGGCCAGAGGCAAGCAGGCAGCGGCCCTATACCGGGGCCTTTCAGAGGAGTGGAGAAGAAAGGCTGCGATTCCTGCCCCAACCCCGGGATCGGGAAGAAAAAGCCTTTCCTTTCAGCAGAGACTCATGCATCAAACTTCAATTTTCCGGACGATTGAATTAGTGATTTTTTTTCTCCTGAACTAAAATACACTTAAGTCTTTGGGATTAATTACCACGTTCTGGTCCCTCAGACTGTAGTATTAGTTATCGTTGCCATATTCGACATCAGCCCTGACACCTCATAAAATAAGGAACTGAATTTCACTGACTCAACCTGCTTTAGCCCTGTTGGATAATTCAGGAGGGGGCTTTATTCTCAGTCTGGGAATCCTGTGTGAAGTGAACAAGATCAAATACAGATCTCCTCCACCCCTCTTCAGAAAAACAGAAGGATTAGAAAGAAATCCCAACCCCCAAAAGGTAGCATTTCCAAGGAGACAACATCCCCCTCCCTTCCCGCTTCCCTCCCATTTCCAAACGGAATCCAAGGCAGCGTCAGGTTTGGGGGTGAAGGAAGGGTTGAAGGGAGTGCAGGGAGTGCACAGGCTTCTGCACATGAAAAATGGAATTCTGCCGGCAGGGAACAGCACCGGCCGGGATGCGAGCTGGGCCGAGACTCTCGGGGGTGATCGTGCGCGGGGCAGGGGTATAGCCACTGCGCTGAGCCTACCCGCACCTGCCTTCCCCGACGGGAAGCATCCGGGGCACAGCATTCCGGGGGGGGCTATCTAGCCTCCATCCTGCTCCTGCAAAGCCGGCCCCCTGCTCCCGCGCAGCCTTTTGCCAAACCGCGGATTTTCACCTCCCCAAACCAGGACCTAGGGAAATTTCGCAGCCCTACTTGAGCAGGTTTAAGCGCTTTTTTTTTTTTTTTTTTTCCCTGCTGAGAATTTCGTCTTCCCCTCTTGAATACGGACCCTTTCTATCCGATCCATTTGGGAAAGGCCAGACTCTCCCCCTGCCCCGTGTCCACTTCCCCTCAGTGTAAATCGCGGGTAGCAGGAACACGGGACCCTGGGCCGAGGGCAAGGAACACCGAAACGTTCCGTGTTTGCCCGAGGACAGGATAATGAGACCTACTCTGTCCCTCGCTGCCAATCCGCGCAGGAAACACCGGAGTCAGGGACAAAGCCAGGTGAGGGGGCCGATGTTCCCACCTGCCCCCGACCCGCAGATCCCCGGGGTCGCGGCCCAGCTCTCCCTTTCTCCGGGGCAGAGCAGGTCCTGGCGGCTGGGGTGGTGAGATAGATCCTTCACCCGCAGGATCGGCTGGTTTAGGGCTACAGGGTAATTCCGGGGAGCGGGATGGGCGGGAGGGGTTCGGTGCGGGCCCTGCCTGCTGCCCGGATCGCGGCCCCGGCAGCAGCAGACGGGGAGGGCCCGGGGCTGGGTCAGACCCAAGAGGCACGATTCAGCGCTGTCACCGCGTCCCTATCTCTGGGGGAAAAAAATAAATAAAAGAGAGAGAGAAAAGAAATTAAACATAAGAGCGGAAAAAAAACCCCAAACAACCAAAACAACTAAAAAAAATCAAACAAAATCAAACAAACCAAACCCAGTTCCAGATTGTATTTAAAATTCGAGAAAGAGCAAACCTCGAGCAATACATCTCCCCGGCTAGGTAATCCCAAGGAATGGCGCTTTTCGAAATGTATGGAAACGAAAGACACAAACCTATGCTTTATTTTTAAGCTAACCCACTCAAAATCCTTAAAAAGATAAAAGACCTTTTGGTTTTCGATATCCAAATTAAATAATCAAAATCGCAGTTATTTGGAAATGGAGAGCTAGCCAAATTAACACGCTGCAAATCTTCGAGAGGAGGCTTTATTTATCAACCCGCCCCAACCACGTGTGGCAAACTTCTGCGGGTGAAAGGAGGCCCCGGCATCCCTCCTCTGTGCACACAGGAGTCAATGGATCAGAAATCCAAATTAACTTCCAGCCTGTTTTCCATACACCCAGACACCCTTCTATTTTTTTTTTTTTTGGTCTTTTTTCCTTTTTTTTTATTTCTTGGTTATATTGAGTTGTAGTGTTTGCAGCCTCATTAAATCCATTCCAAGACAAAAGAATAAAAGACTGCGGGGAGGGAGGGGTCAGGAGAGGAGGGGGAANGGGGGGGGACCGGCAAGGGGAGAGGGGGGAAAAGGACAGAAAAGGGGGGGGGGGGGGTGTATGTTGGAGAAAAAAAAACCGAACAGATAAAGAAAACAAATAAAGCCCTTTAACTAGATCTTCACATAAATGTCACAGTTTCTCAGCATTTACGATTTGCCTGTTTAGCATAAAAACACTTAAGGACAAGATTGAAGGCTTTCTGAGAGATCTGGACAGAAGTCAAAGCTATCATTCGGAGGCAAAAACCAAACCAAACCCACAAAAAAACCCTCACGACAAAACAAGGGGAGGAAAAAAAAAAAAAAGAAAAAAAAAAAAAGAGAGATGGCGGGATGGGGGCGGGAGGTGGCGGAAAACAAGTGCTCTTCGAAATAATACTAAAGAAAAGTGAATTTCATTGTAATTCATAGGCTTGTTCCAAATACCAAGAGAGAAAGAGAAAAGAATAGAAGCGCACAGATGCCCCGACGAAGGGAGAACAGCTCTGCTTCCATTGTTGTGGAGTTAAACAGTGGAAGGGAGGGTTAACCTAATCCATCAAATTGTCTGGAAATTGTGAAGAAAATTCAAAAACCATATGGTCTCCAAGCGCTCGCCTTCTCTCTGCTGCGGAGGGGCACGCTTGTTTCAGCATGGCGAACCGCAGGAGGCTGTATATGCTCCATTGTCGCTTGTCACTTCAGAGAAGAGGGCTCATTTGTCCCCAGTTTTCATGCTTTACGCTAAAAATTACAACCCCATCCATTCTCAAAGAGGAGAAAGATTTATTTAGCCTCGGAGAAACTGGACCAAAAAAAAAAAAAAATCCGACCCACAGACCAACCCTGTCTTATCTGGACACTTCTCTGCCGAGCTCTGCCACTGTACACCAGATTTGTCTTTCTCACATAAATTTTGTGAAGAATAGAGAGAAACACACGTTGCTCGACTCCAAAGGCAGGTCACGCTGCCAAGAGAAAACACATTCACCAGAGCGGTAATTTTGGAGGGGAAAAAAAAGGGAAAAAGAAAAGACAGAGAGGGGAGGGAAACAAACCAAACCAAACCAACCAACAAACAAACAAACAACGACAACAACAAAAAAAAAAAAACACAAGAAGAAGGGAAAAGAGGGGAAATTTAACATTTTCCACCCTCGTGTCCCTGTGGCACCGTTTTTGCCCAAGAGCGAGGGTACGGAGGGCAGCGCCCCCCGCTCATCCACCTCTCTCCTTTTGTCCAACCCAGTGACAATTTCTTCTCTTCTAGTCGGATTCGGACTTTCTTTCATTTATGTTGTTTCCACCCTCCCTTTCCTTTCTAATTTCGGGATGGGAACGCTCGGCTGGAGGCGGGAGTGGGGACTGCCAGTGTCTCCACTTGCCCCTCTGAGCTCCCACCGCCGCAGCCCGCATCCTTCGCGCTGGGTAGCCCTCTCACACCTCCGGCCTGACTGATCCGTGGATACCTGGCATGCATTAACCTTAGAAAATAAATGAATAACAAGAAATAATGTCATAAAATTCTCGCTCGTTTGGTCCTTCCGCGTATTTTCCTCCCAGGTTCAAGTAACTTTAACTGCAAACGGGATGGGAGATTTCTGAGTACGGGAAGAAAATCTATGGTAATTTCGGACCAGCGGAGAGGGTTTTTGTTGACAAAGAAGGACGCTAGAAGTACATTAAAATGGTAAAGATTTTATTGTATCGGAAAAAAGAGCTATCTGTACAATTCTAAGAGACAGTAAATAAAGCGACATTGTCCCTATCGGAACTTAAATAGCAGGCCTTTTAAAATTTGTACAATTCAAACAAACCCAGGTCTTAAATCTGTACATTCGTTTATTTATTTTTAAATTTATATGTCTTAAATGTCTTGCTCTTGAGAGTTTTTTTTATTTCCCTAGCATGCAAAAACTCTACAAAGAGTAAAAAATAATTCTAGGATTTTTTCTTTTTTTTTTTCCTTATTTTTTTTTTTTTACTACCACCTTCATATCAAAAATACGAAAGGCAGCTTTTTAATAAAAGCACAACAATAGCAGAAAATGGTAAAAATAGCTTTTAATTGGTAAAATGAGGCAGAAATTGCATTGAAGACAAATCTCTATGTTCTAGGAAAAAAAAAAGAAAGTATATATTTTTTTCACTTGCATTATAACCCATCCCTAAGTTCCCAAGATTGTAAAAGAAAAAATATTTGTAAAAGGAAAAAAAATGTAATTGATTCGTGCACATCTGAAACATGCAAGGAAAGGAAAGTGGTTATTTTTTGCTGTAGCTGTTTTAAGCCTAATTCAAATATCTTCTAAAGTGGTTCGTTTCGGAAGTCTTTGAAAACAACTGCCTACTCAAACATCTGTCGGAAGCCAAGTTTATTCCAAGGTTACGCGTATCCTTGATAGACAAAATAATCGTCACTGATAGCTATTAAAAAAAATAATAATCGAAACCTCAAAAAGAAGGGGGAAGGGGGAAAAAATCCAACATATACGTTTAAATATTTATACAGAAGCCGTCCGTAATTGCACCATTCCGAAGATGTGACAGGCGGAGGGATAATCGACTCTACCGTAAATTAATTGGTGTTTGTGGGTGTTTGCGGTGGGTTTCTATTGCTTATTGCTCCGACCAAGCGGGAGCAGCCGCCTCGCCGCGCTGCCAGGGCCAGGCCGAGGGTGCCAGTTTGGAGCTGCCGGGGTGGGGGATAGCGGGACCGGGCTGGGGAGGGCGGATGGTGGTGTTGGGGAGGCCCACCGGCCGCCCCTCAGTCATCCACGTCGATCTCCACGTCCTCCTCCTCCTCGTCCTCCTCCTCCTCGCTGTCCCGGCGGCTGCGGGGCCGCTCCGTGGGGGGCGAGGCGGGGCGGGGGGGCGGCGGTGCGGCGGGCTCCCGGGCGGCGGCGGGGGGCGGCGGCGGGGAACCGGGCCTCGCCTTGCCTCTGCCTTCGGCAGTGGGCTCCAGCTCGGCCAAGGCCACGATGTCCACGGCGGGGTTGGGGCCCAGCTTTTTGGCCGATTCCACGTCGGCCTTCATCTCCTCCAGATCTCTCTTGAGCTTCGCGCGGCGGTTCTGGAACCAGGTGATGACCTGGGCGTTCGTGAGCCCCAGCTGCTGGGCGATCTGGTCCCGGTCCGCCGGTGACAGGTATTTTTGGTAGAGGAACCGCTTCTCCAGCTCGTAGATCTGGTGGTTGGTGAAGGCCGTCCGCGACTTTCGACGCTTCTTCGGCGTTTGTCGCTGTCCGAAGATTGTCATCCCGTCCCTGCCTGTCGACGAGTCGCCAGATTGTCGCCGCTGTCCCCATGTGTGTCCCCCCCCAGCCTCCCCGCCTCCCACGCGAGTCCCCGGACCCCACGCCCCTGCCCTGTCGGTATCGGAAAGCGGGGAGCCGGGCAGAGACACCATTCGCACATCCCGAGGGCCCCGGGTAGAGGATGCCGCCCGCTACCGGTCACCTAGGACCCCCTATCCCACCCAGTGTGACACCCCGGAAGATCTGGGGGGGCGGGAAGGACAAACAGGCCGTACAGAGGAACGGGGCTCTCACCCACGGGAGGATGTCCCCAACTCTGTCAGGAGCTTACCTTCTGCAGCCTGCAGCACGCTGACTTCCAGCCCCTTGAAGGTCTTGCTGGCCAACTCTTCCAGGGCGCAGAGGGGCGAGGTTTGGGAGAGTAGCGCTCTGCCGGAGAGGGGCAGCCCGGCTTGGGGGTGCTTCTCGGCGGCGGACAGTAGATGGGCCGCTCCGCAGAGGGTGTAACTCCTCCGCACCGAGGGCTTGTTGAGGATGTCTTCGATGCTGAAGGGAGTGAGTGGCTTGTTGGAGTTGGCAGGCGGTGGGAGGTGATCCAAGGGGCTCCGCCGCCGTTCTTCCCCCGAGGAGGGCTTGGGTTCTTCTTTGGAAGTCATGGTGGGGCCGGGCCGCGCGGGGCTGCCTTCCCCACCAGCGACGGGGATGCGCTGCCGCGGGGAGAAGCCCCCGGCAGGACCGCGGGGCGACGGCGGTGGAGACAGCGAGCAAAAGTTGAAGCCCACCTCCAACTCTGGCGGAGTAGCCCCGGGTCCTGCCGGGGAGAGCCACGTCGGGCGGCGGGCAGGGCGACGGGTGGCGGCCGGCGGCCGGGAGCGGAGCAGAGTTGCCGTCGGTCCCTCGCCGGGAGGTGGTCCTGCCGCACCGCCTGTCCCAGCGTTTTGGGTCGGGGATTTCCCCCCCCCCCCTCCTCTCACTCTCCTCTCTCTCTCTCTCCTCTCTTCCTCTTTCCAGCTGCTATTTTAAGAAGCACCCCAAATCGCAGCACTTTCTCTGCCCTCCCCCC
>WAAF01000067.1:3916-34658 GCA_013400475.1 Tricholaema leucomelas
TTGAAGCAGGAGTTAGTTGCAGCAGGAGCTGGTTGCAGCAGGAGCTGGTTGCAGCAGGGAGTTGGTTGCAGCAGGAGTTGATTGCAGGAGGGAGTTGTTTGCAGCAGGAGCTGGTTGCAGCAGGAGTTGGTTGCAGCAGGAGTTGGTTGCAGGAGGGAGTTGGTTGAAGCAGGAGTTAGTTGCAGCAGGAGCTGGTTGCAGCAGGAGCTGGTTGCAGCAGGGAGTTGGTTGCAGCAGGAGTTGATTGCAGGAGGGAGTTGTTTGCAGCAGGAGCTGGTTGCAGCAGGGAGTTGTTTGCAGCAGGAGTTGTTTGCAGCAGGAGCTGGTTGCAGCAGGGAGTTGGTTGCAGCAGGAGTTGATTGCAGGAGGGAGTTGTTTGCAGCAGGAGCTGGTTGCAGCAGGAGTTGGTTGCAGCAGGAGTTGGTTGCAGCAGTTGATTGCAGAAGGGAGCTGGTTGCAGCAGGAGCTGGTTGCAGGAGGGAGTTGGTTGCAGCAGGAGCTGGTTGCAGCAGGAGTTAGAATGGTGGAGGTTGGAAAGGACCTCTAGAGGTCGTTTAGTCCAAATCCCCTGCCAGAGCAGGGTCACCTAGAGTGGGTTGCACAGGACAGCATGGAGGCAGGGTTCGAATGTATCCAGTGGTGCTGAATGGAGCAGCAGGATGGTGCTGGAATCTGGTGGAGCAACTCTCACTAGCAGAGCTCACTTGCAAAGGTGCAGCCCTGCCAGGATGAACTGGCTCTGGAGGAGTGGGAAGCTGTAAATGTGAGGGTGAACTTCTTTATCCTGATAGTTCTGCAGGACTGGAACAGATGTGGTGGAGCCTCCATCACTGGAGTCACCCAAAACCCACCTGGATGCCATCCTATGTGACCCTGCTCTGGGAGGGGGGTGAGACTAGATGGCCTCCAGAGGTCCCTTCCAGCCTCTCTCATTCTGTGATTCTGTGAAGCTGATGGCATTGATAGGAACAGAGAGGGGAAAAAATGGGAGAATGTTTTAAAGGAGTTGGTTGCAGCAGGGAGTTGATTGCAGCAGGGAGCTGGTTGCAGCAGGAGCTGGTTGCAGGAGGGAGTTGGTTGCAGGAGGGAGTTGGTTGCAACAGGGAGTTGGTTGCAGGAGGGAGTTGGTTGCAACAGGAGTTGGCTGCAGGAGGGAGCTGGTTGCAGCAGGAGCTGGTTGCAGGAGGGAGTTGGTTGCAGGAGGGAGTTGGTTGCAACAGGAGTTGGCTGCAGGAGGGAGCTGGTTGCAGGAGGGAGTTGGTTGCAGGAGGGAGTTGGTTGCAACAGGAGTTGGCTGCAGGAGGGAGCTGGTTGCAGCAGGAGCTGGTTGCAGGAGGGAGCTGGTTGCAGCAGGAGCTGGTTGCAGGAGGGAGTTGGTTGCAGGAGGGAGGTGGTTGCAGCAGGGAGTTGATTGCAGCAGGAGTTGGTTGCAGCAGGAAAGCTGATAGAATCATATAGAACCAGTCAGGGTTGGAAGGGAGCACAAGGAGCAGCCAGTTCCAACCCCCCTGCCATGCCCAGGGACACCCTACCCTAGAGCAGGCTGCACACAGCCTCAGCCAGCCTGGCCTGAAACACCTCCAGCCATGGGGCCTCAACCACCTCCCTGGGCAACCCAGTCCAGCCTCTCACTACCCTCTTGCTGAAGAACATCTTCCTAACATCCAGTCTGAATCTCCCCATTTCCAGCTTTGTCCCACTCCCTCCAAGTCCTATCACTCCCTGATCCTCTAGCAGTAGAAACTTCCAGTTCCAGATGAGCTGTCTGAGCTCTGGCAAGGCTCTTGGGCACACCCTTGCCACCCCAGCACTGCTGACGAGTCCCTCTGTAACCCTGGCAGGTGGCATTGACCCCTTTCTGAGGAGCCTGATGGCCAACCAGGCCAAGCTGATGACCCAGAAGCAGATGCTGGTGGATGACCTCCGGGATCACCTGTTTGAGCAGGTTGAGAGGATTGGCTTTGATTTAGCCTCACTGAACATGCAGCGTGGCAGAGACCATGGCCTGCCAGGTGAGTTGGCTGGGGATGGGGAGGGGGGCAGAGCTTCCAAAGGGAATCAAGTGGAGATCAGGCACTGTGAATCATCATAGAATGGTTTGGATGGGAAAGGATCATCTATGGCCATGCCCTAGCATGGGCAGGAACATATTCCACTAGCCCAGGTTGCTCAAGACCTCATCCAGCCTGGCCTTGAACATCTTCAGGGAGGGAGCATCCACAACCTCCCTGGGCAGCCTGTTCCAGTGTCTCTTCTTCTTTCTTCCTCATCTCCAGTCTCAGTCTCTCCTCTTCCAGCTCACAGCCATTGTCCCTCATTCTGGCACTCCCAGTCCTTGTCAAAAGTCCCTTCCCAGCTGTCCTGTAGCCCCCTTCAGGTACTGGAAGGCTGCTTTAAGGTATCCCTGGAGCCTTCTCTTCTCCAGGCTGAACAGCCTCAACTCTTGCAGCCTATCCCCAGGTTGAAAAACCTCTCCAGCCAGCCCATGCTTGGTGAAATGATTCTGTCCCAAACCTTCTCATCATTTCTGTGCCACCACAGGTAAATGAAGAGGAGGTTGAGCAATGAAACCAAAGCCTGGCTGGAGCTGGAGTTGACAGGGTGGAGGCACTGCATGGACCAGAGTCAAGTGCTCAGCAATTGCCTCATTTGTAGTCTTGTTCAAATGGCACAATTGGGAAAGCAGTTGAGCAAGCAGCTTGCAGGAGTGGGATTAGGGCCAGAAGTCTCCTCCCTTGAGGAGAGGGACTTGGGGGTGCTGCTGGAGGAGAAGCTCAACAGGAGCCAGCAGTGTGCACTTGCAGCCCAGAAAGCCAAGCAGAGCCTGGGCTGCAGCAGCAGAAGTGTGGCCAGCAGGGCCAGGGAGGGGATTCTCCCCCTCTGCTCTGCTCTGCTGAGACCCCACCTGGAGTACTGCATCCAGTTCTGGAGCCCCTGGGACAAGAGGGATGTGGAGATGCTGGAGAGTGTCCAGAGCAGGGCCAGGAGGATGCTGAGAGGGCTGCAGCAGCTCTGCTGTGAGCACAGACTGAAAGAGTTGGGGCTGTGCAGGCTGGAGCAGAGGAGGCTCCCAGGTGACCTTCTTGTGGCCTTCCAGGATCTGAAGGGGGCTACAAAAAAGCTGGAGAGGGACTTTTTAGGCTGTCAGGGAGTGCCAGGACTGGAATGGAGCAAAGCTGGAGGTGGGGAGAGTGAGGCTGGAGGTGAGGAGGAAGCTGTTGAGCAGGAGAGTGGTGAGAGGCTGGAATGGGTTGCCCAGGGAGGTGGTTGAGGCCCCATGGCTGGAGGTGTTTCAGGCCAGGCTGGCTGAGGCTGTGTGCAGCCTGCTCTAGGGTAGGGTGTCCCTGGGCATGGCAGGGGGGTTGGAACTGGCTGCTCCTTGTGGTCCCTTCCAACCCTGACTGATTCTGTGATCCTAAGTCCCCTGTGGATTGTCTCCAAGCAGCTGCAGTGCTCCAGCCCACACTGATTGCAGTGTGTGAGGATACTCTCACCACAGTTTCTCTGTGCAGGCTGTGTCCCAGAAAGGAGAAGCACATCAGAACCACTCTTGGGGCTCTGCAAGGTGCAAAAGCTGTCTCATGGCATCTTGCAAGATGGTCTTGAGAAAGAGGTTGTTATTAGGAGCTCCCAGCTGGCTGGTGGCTGTGCTGTTACCTAACAGGGCTGTCAGGCTGATGTAAGTACTTGAGGCTGCTGTGTTGGTGATGTCCTGGGAGATGCAGCAGAGCTCACTGTGAAACTGTGCTGGAGATGTAGAGCCATGGATTGAGGTGGAAGGGACCTTAAAGATCATCTAGTTCCAGGCAGAGCTCATGGTGGCCTTTCAGTGCTTAAAGAGGCTGATGAGAAAACAGGGGATAGATGTTTTTAGTGTGTGGTCTCTCTATGATAGATGAAACCTGAGAAGGTTCTGTTGTGACAGGCCAAGGGGTGATGGTTTGAAACTAAAAGAGAGAGTTTCAGACTGGAGAAAAGGGAGAAATGTTTGACACTGAGGATGGGGAGAGCCTGGCTCATGTTGCCCAGAGAGGTCAAAACTGTCCCATCCCTGGCACCACTCTGGATCAGGCTGGTTGGGGCTGTCAGCAGCCTGCTCTAGTTGCAGCTGTCCCTGCTGAGTGCAGGAGGTTGAAACAGGTGAGCCTTTCCCAGGTCCTTTCCCAGCCAGCCCATTCTGTGATGCTAAGCCATCATCTGACCAGACACTCAGTCACCAATTGCCCCTTGCTGGGGTGCCCTTTCATCCAAGGTGCAGAGGTAGGCACCAGTTGTGCTCCAGTGGATTTCCATCTGCTTCCAGGATGGAAAAACCTAATTCATCTGGCAAAGTTCAATGGGATTCTCCTACCTGGGGCAACCTGGGCAATGTAAGAGCTCTTCCCAGGGCAGGGTAGCTCGTCCCTGTGGCCAGGCAGGGACACAAGTGTCACAGGGAGGTATTTGGCCACTGTCCTGCTGTGCACAAAGAGGTTGCTACATCCTCTGGTCCAGATTCACTTTCAGTGAAGGCAACACCAATAAGATTTGTGAGGAGCTCTCTCCTGTGGCTTTATCTGAAGGTATCTGAAGATGGATTCTCCCTTAGGGCTCCTGGGTCACAGTGATGATGAGGCACCCACTGGACATGCCCCAAACTTTCATCTCAGCACAGGGCTAGGAGCACTTACAGCATACCCAGGATCAGGTGTCTGAGGATTGGTTTCCTTTGCTATTTGAAGTGTCCTAAGGTCTCTGCTCTGGTGCTCACATTGCTGCCTACAACTACCTGAAGGGAGGCTGTAGCCAGGTGGGGTTGGGCTCTGCTGCCAGGCAAGCAGCAGCAGAAGAAGGGGACACAGCCTCAAGCTGTGCCAGGGTAGGTCTAGGCTGGATGTTAGGAGGAAGTTGTTGTCAGAGAGAGTGATTGGCATTGGAATGGGCTGCCCAGGGAGGTGGTGGAGTGGCTGTGGCTGGAGGTGTTGAAGCCAAGCCTGGCTGGGGCACTTAGTGCCATGGTCTGGTTGGTTGGGCAGGGCTGGGTGCTAGGTTGGGCTGGCTGAGCTTGGAGCTCTCTTCCAACCTGCTTGATTCTGTGATTCTAAACCACACAGAAACATGGTGGGGTTGGAAGGGACCTCTGGAGAGACCACACAGAAACATGGTGGGGTTGGAAGAGACCTCTGGAGAGATCACACAGAAACATAGTGGGGTTAGAAGGGACCTCTGGAGGTCATCCAGTCCAACACTTCTGCTAAAGCAGGGCACCCACAGCAGCTTGCCCAGGATCACAATGTCCAGGTGGCTTTGGAAACTCTTCAGAGGAGGCTCCACAACCTCTCTGGGCAGCCTGCTCCAGGTCTCCAGCACCCTCACAGTAAAGAAGTTTCTCCTCTCCAGATAGAACCTCCTGGGTTCCAGTCTGTGTCCATTGCCCCTTGTCCTATCAGTGGACACCACTGAGAAGAGTCAGGCCTCATCCTCTTCCTCCCCACCCTTTAACTCTTGCTGAGCATTGCTCAGATCCCCTCTGGGACTGCTCTATCTGCTCTGCTCTCCAACTCCCTGCAGGTTATAACTCCTGGAGAAGATTCTGTGGGCTCTCACAACCTGCTGATCTGAAGGCACTTGCTCAAGTACTGAAGAATGAGAAGCTGGCAAAGAAGTTCCTGCAGCTGTATGGGACCCCAAGGAACATTGACATTTGGATTGGGGCACTGGCAGAGCCCTTTGTGCCTGGAGGCAGAGTTGGACCTCTCATGGCTTGTATCATTGGCACCCAGTTCAGGCACATCCGCGATGGGGACAGGTGAGAGGAGAGTTTGGTACCCAAACCCCAAAGGCCAGAGAGAGGCTGGTTTTTGGTCATTACTCCTCCAAATGTTTATTCCCCTTCTGGTGATGTTCTTATTCCCTGAATTTGATGAGTGAGATCCTAGGCTAAGAGGGGTTGGACTCAATGATCTCTTTGGGTCCCTTCCAACCCCTGGCATCCTGTGATCCCATCCCAACCAAGTGTTCTCACTCTCAGCCTGTCCACTGCCAATCACTACTGGTGCAAATTGGGTTTCCCTTCCCCATGCAGCTGGCTCACACCCAGTTTGAGCTCTTTTCCTCCTTCAGATCAGTGATTTCAGGGGGGGTCCATGTTACTGTGTGGTCAAACAGCAGCTCACCCCAGCAAAGGGTCACACAAATACTTCAGGGAGAAAAGGAGGTGAAGCTTTAAATGAGGGAAACCCAGGACCTGGGTGGATTGACTTCACCAAGCAGGAAAAAAGCTGTTTGGTTTCATCAGCCTGAGTGGCTTGCACTGAGACAGGAGATAGAATCAGAGAATCAAGCAGGTTGGAAGAGAGCTCCAAGCTCAGCCAGCCCAACCTAGCACCCAGCCCTGGCCAATCCTAGAATCAGACAGGTTGGAAGAGAGCTCCAAGCTCATCCAGCCCAACCTAGCACCCAGCCCTGGCCAATCAACCAGACCATGGCACTAAGTGCCTCATCCAGGCTTTGCTTCAACACCTCCAAGGACAATGACTCCACCACCTCCCTGGGCAGCCCATTCCAATGGCAAATAGCCCATTCCAATGGCAAATCATCAAAGATCATCAGGTTTAACCATCAGCCCAGCAACTACCAGGTCACCACTAAACCAAGCATCTCATCTCCACAGCTTCAAAACCCCTCCAGAGGTGCAGCCTCCACCCCTGTCCTGGGCAGGCTGTTCCAGGCCTTGACAACCCTTTTGGGGAAGAAATTAATCCTAATATCACAGTCTTGAACATGAAGAAGCCCAAAGGCAAAAACCTTTTGTGTCAACTTGTTTCTCCTGCAGGTTCTGGTGGAGGAATAAAGGAGTTTTCACGAGGAAGCAGATCTGTGCCCTGGCCAAAATCACCTTGTCACGAATCATCTGTGACAACACCAACATCTCTAAAGTCCCACAACACATCCTCCAGGCTAACAGATACCCTGATGACTTTGTGAGCTGCAGCAAGATCCCCAGGCTGAACCTGAAAGCCTGGAAGTCAGATGTGGCTGAGGAACTCTCAGAGGGAGGTATGAGCTTCGTGCAGACAACCAGACCCTGAGGCTCTCAACCAGAGCTGCCTAACACAGGCTTGAATATATGTCCCAGGCCCATAGAATTCATTCTGTTATCACCTTGAATGTATGTCCCAAGCCCATAGAATTCATTCTGTTAACAGCTTGAATATGTCCCAGGTCCATAGAATTCATTCTGTTATCAGCTTGAATGTATGTCCCAGGTCCATGGAATTCTGTTATCAGCTGGAATATGTCCCAGGTCCATAGAATTCATTCTGTTATCAGCTTGAATGTGTCCCAGGTCCATAGAATTCTGTTACCAGCTTGAATATGTCCCAGGTCCATAGAATTACTTCTGTTATCAGCTTAAATATGCCCCAGGTCCATAGAATTCTGTTATCAGCTTGAATATGTCCCAGGTCCATAGAATTACTTCTGTTATCAGCTTAAATATGTCCCAGGTCCATAGAATTCTGTTACCAGCTTGAATATGTCCCAGGTCCATAGAATTCTGTTATCAGCTTAAATATGTCCCAGGTCCATAGAATTACTTCTGTTATCAGCTTGAATGTATGTTCCAGGTCCATGGAATTCTGTTATCAGCTTGAGTATGTCCTAGGTCCATAGAATTCTGTTATCAGCTTGAATATATGCCCCAGGTCCATAGAATTACTTCTCTTATGAGCTTGAATATGTCCCAGGTCCATAGAACTACTTCTGTTATCAGCTTGAATATGTCCCAGGTCCATAGAATTACTTCTGTTATCACAGAAACATGCAGCTTGGCAAATCCCCTCAGGAGCATCAAGTCCAACCCAGAACCCTGCTCTACAAGATTCACCTCAAACCACATCCCCAAGCACCACATCCAAACCACCCTGAAACACAGCCAGGCTGGGTGACTCCATCACCTCCCTGGGCAGCTCATTCCAGTCCCTGACCACTCTCTCCATAGAAGACTTTCTCCTAATGTCCAATCTAAACCTCCCCAGCCTCAGCTTGAGGCCATTCCCCCTTGTTCTGTCTCCAGTGCCCTGTGAGCAGAGCCCAGCAGCAGCCTCTGCACAATGTCCCTTCAGGCAGCTGTAGACAGCAATGAGCTCTGCCCTCAGCCTCCTGTTTCACACTAACCATCCCCAGCTCCCTCAGTCCCTCCTCATCAGATTTATTCTCTAGGCACTTCCCCAGCTTCCTTGCCCTCCTCTGGACCTGCTTCAGCACCTCCACAGGCTCTGCCTGTGTCTGACAGCTCCTTGCAGGGTCAGGAACAGATGGAGAGAGGGAATGGGCAGCAAGGACAAGGGCTGCCAGACCTGGGGACACCAGGCTGTGAATGCCATGGAGGGGCCACCAGTGACAATGCAGGTGCCAGCACTGCCCTGTGCTGATGTCAGCTTCTGCTGGTGCAGGTTGGCCTCTGTGATCAATAACTCCAACAGTCAAGGCAACAGCACCATGTCCACTGAGAGCTAAGAAGTGGAAGTGCCTGCCCCACTGTAGCAGCCCTACCTAAAACAGACTCCACCTGTCTAAAATGCTCATTTCTCAGACTCTAGAAGAGATTCTTGCCCCTTCCCTTGCCCTCACCTAAAAAGTTAGGCAAATATTGAACCTTTGATCCAAACCCATCCACCTGAGTGCCATGGCCACACATTTTTTTACCACCACCATCTCCCTGGGCAGCCTGTGCCAGTGCCTGACAGTTCTTGCAGCAAAGAAATTGTCCTTCGTGCCCAACCTAAACATCCCCTGGCACAACTTGAGGTCGTTTCCCCTCATCCTGTTGCCAGCTTTCCCAGCTGCCATTCTGTGCTCTCATTACAATGAGGCATGTCCAGAGGTCTTTAGAGAGATCAGGACTGATGCCAGAGCTATCAGCTCCTCTTTTCCAGCTTAAGCAGTGGAAGTGTTTAAGCAATGGAGGTGTTTCAGGCCAGGCTGGCTGAGGCGGTGTGCAGCCTGCTCTAGGGTAGGGTGTCCCTGGGCATGGCAGGAGGGTTGGAACTGGCTGCTCCTTGTGCTCCCTTCCAACCTTGACTGATTCTGTGATTCTAAGTAAACCACAGCAGCCAGCAGCCAGCTCTGGTGTAGCCTTTTCTCTTTCTTAACACCTTGTTTTTCATGTCCTGTAGAAGGACCCTTTGATGACCTTCAATGCTGAACACTGAGGATCTTCCCCCACCCCAGAAGACCCTACCTGAGATGGATGATGATTGTTTCCTGTGTTTATGCTTTTCCTGCCTTGAAACATTTGCCACTTGCTCAGCTGAGTTTGCCTGAAACCTTTTCAGTCAGAATCCAACCAGGAAAGAGTTTCATTGGAATAAAAGAGATGTTCTCAGATGTGTGCAACAACACAAAGCAAAGCAAAATGAGTTAGCCAGAGGCTGGCTGCAGTCAAAGCAGCTGCTGGCTTGTCACACACACTGTGTTCCAGTGAGCTTTGCTGCAAAGCATGTCCTGGACCCTCCTTTCCAAGGGTCTGGCCTGCACTGAGGGAGATGGGAGCAGTGCAATCATAGGATGCTCTGAGTTGGAAGGGACCTCCAAAGCTCACCCAGTCCAACCCCCTCTGCAGTCAGCAGGGACATCCTCAACTAGATCAGGTTGCCCTGTTGAGCCTCACCTTGAATATCTCTAGGGATGGAGCCTCAACCACCTCCCTGGGCAACCTGTTGCAGTGTTCCAGCACTCTCCTGGTGCAGAACTTGTTCCTAACACCCAGTCTAGATCTGCTCTGCTCTGGTTTGAAGCCACATTAGCCATCTAGGCCTGACTTTGTGCTGGCTGCTTCTGTGCAGTGCCAGACTGCCTCCTGTCCTGCTGCCTCCCTGCTTCACCCAGGAGGGGATTGTGTCTGGGTGTCCCACGGGATTCTGGCTTAGCCCAGCTTAACCATGTGGAATCCTGCTCCCTGCCTGGGCTTTGCAATCCAGATCTTGTTCCTCACATCCAATCTAAACCTGTTCTGCTCCAGTTTGAAGCCATTGCTCTCGTCCTGTCACTGCAGGCCTTTGTAAGCAGTCTCTCTGCAGCCTTCAGGTCCTGGCAGGCTGCTGTTAGGTCTCCCTGGAGCCTCTTCTTTTCCAGGCTGAGCAAGCCCCAGCTCCCTCAGCCTGTTCTCCTAGCAGAGGTGCTAGCATTTGTGTGACCTGCTTTAGGTGATCCTGCTCTGGCAGGGGGCTTGGACTGGGTGATCTTTGGAGGACTCTTCCACCCCCTGAAGTTCTGTGATGCTGTGCTACAACCTCCTGATCATTTTCATGTCCCTTCTCTGGACCCACTCCCCCAGGTCCATGTCCTTCCTGTATTGATGGCTGCAGGGCTGGACTCAGCACTCCAGGTGAGGTCTCTCAGCAGAGCAGAGTGGCAAAATCCCCTCTCTGGATCTGCTGGCAACACATCTGTTGCTGCAGCCCAGCCTTTGATTGCCTTTCTAGGCTGCAAGCTCACACAGCTTCTCATCCATCACAGAACCATCCAGGCTGGCAAAGCCCCTCAGGAGCACCAAGTCCAACCCAGAACCCTACTCTACAACATTCACCTTAACCCACAGCCCCAAGCACCACATCCAAACCACTCTGAAACACAGCCAGGCTGGGTGACTCCACCACCTCCCTGGGCAGCTCATTCCAGTCCCTGACCACTCTCTCCATGGAAAACTTTCTCCTAATGTCCAATCTAAACCTCCCCAGCCTCAGCTCGAGGCCATTCCCCCCTTGTTCTGTCAGCAGCCCCAACTCCTTTTCCACAGGGCTGCTTCCTGTCACCTTGTGTAAGGCAAATCTGTAACTCAACCTCCAGAGGAAGTCTGCTGATTTCGTGGTGCCTCGGAGTGGAGCAGCAATAGTAGTCACACCCCCAGCCAGGCTGCTTTCCAATGCCCTGTTTCAGGTTTGGCTTGCACGTGGGATGAAGAAATTGCTCATGTGGCAGAGCTGTTTCCTCATCTATTCCTCCCCCTCCCTGTAATTCACCTGGAAGCATCACCTCGTGTGACAAAAATCCACCACACCTTCTCCCTGCAGCCTGCCTGGAGCCAGAGTGCCTCCTTCCAACCCCCAGCTGTGGAGCTGATGAGATGTGCCCTGGCTAAGATAGGAATCACAAAGCTTTAGAGGTTGGAAGGGACTTCCAGAGATCATCCAGTCCAAAGCAGCATCACCCAGGGCAGTCTGCACAGGATTGCATCCAGGTGGGTTTGGAAAGGCTCCAGAGAAGGAGACTCCACAACCTCTCTGGGCAGCCTGCTCCAGGCCTCTGTCACCCTCACTCTAAAGAAGTTTCTCCTCACCTTGAGCTGAAACCTTCTCTGTTCCAGTTTGCATCCATTGCTCAGTGGCTTATTGCTGTGCACCACTGAAGAGAGCTTGGCCCCCTCCACTTCACAGTGTCACAGTCTCACAGTATTACCAAGGTTGGAAGAGACCTCACAGATCATCAAGTCCAACCTGTTACCACAGAGCTCAAGGCTAGACCATGGCACCAAGTGCCACGTCCAGTCCTGCCTTGAACAGCTCCAGGGACGGCGACTCCACCACCTCCCTGGGCAGCCCATTCCAGTAGCCACTTGCCACCCACCCCCCAGAGATCTGTACACATGGACCAGATCTCCTCTCAGCCTTCTCCAAACAGCCTCAGGGCTCTCAGTCTCATCAGAGGAAGGAAGGCTCCTAGGTGAAGTGGAGCATCCTCAAGCCATCAGTATCACACAGAGAATTAACCAGGTTGGCAAAGCCTCTGAGATCATCGAGTCCAACCTATCACCTTCTAATTAACTAAAGCCTGGCACTAATTGCCTCATCAGGTCTCCTTTGAAACACCTCCAGGGATGGTGACTCCACCAGCACCTCCCCGGGGCAGCCCATTCCAATTCCATTGCTCCTTGTCTGACTGCTGCTGACCACCCAAAAGAGCTTAGCCCTCTCCACCTGACACCCACCCCTCAGAGATTGGCACACATGGATCAGATCTCCTCTCAGCCTTCTCTTCTCCAGACCAAACAGCCCCAGGGCTCTCAGTCTCTCTCCATAGGGGAGATGCTCAACTCCCCCACTCATGCTCCTGGCTCTCTGCTGGACTCTCTCCAGCAGGTCCCTGTCTCTCCTGAACTGGGGAGCCCAAACCTGAAGGTTCCCAGAGCCCTGGCACAGGCTGCCCAGAGAGGCTGTGGAGTCTCCTTCTCTGGAGCCCTTCCAGGCCTGTCTGGATGTGCTCCTCTGTGCTCTGTGTTAGATAGGATTGTCCTGCTCTGGCAGGGGGGTTGGACTGGATGTTCTCCTCAGGTCCCTTCCAACCCCTAACATCCTGTGAGCCTGTGAGCCTGTGAACACAGCATTCCAGGTGTGGGCTCACCAGGGCAGAGTAAAGGGAGAGAAGAACCTCCCTAGATCAGACCCCTCAGTGCCCAGCTGCTCAGATCACCCTTGTGGCTCTCTGCTGGACTCTCTCCAGCAGGTCCCTGTCTCTCCTGAACTGGGGAGCCCCCAAACTGGACACAGTATTCCAGCTGTGCTCTCACCAGGGCAGAGGAGAGGGGGAGAAGAACCTCCCTAGCCCTGCTGGCCACACTTTTCCTGGTGCACCCCAGGATGCCTTTGGCTCTCTTGGCCACAAGGGCACATTGCTGGCCCAGAACTGTCCTCATCCACAGGAAAGCACTCCTAGATCCACTCCAACTTTGTCCCTTCAATATCACCTCTAGAAAGGGATGCAGCCCACTCTCTCCTTCCTCTCTGGCCTGCTGTGCTTGCTCTTATCCATCAATAAACTGCAACTGAGCTCAAAATGTTCCCTGCTCCTGGTGAAAGCTGCACTAGCAGAAGTGAGAGGAGGCTGGGGGTGGGTTTGGGATGGGAAGATTGGACACAAGTCAATAGAAGACCCTTTGTGTCTGGAGCCAAAGAAGATGCCTGCTGAAGCCTCTGACCCATGCTGCTGTGTCACATAGCACAGTCAGATGTCACAGGATGGGCTGGGTTGGAAAGGACCTCCTAAAGGGTGTCTGGTCCAGCTCCCACTTAGAACTTCATTATAGAACAGCTCAGGTTGGAAGGGAACTTAGAAGTCATCTACTCCAACTTCCCCACCACAGGCAGGGACACCTCAATTAGACTCAGCTGCTCAAGGTCTCATCCCCAACTTGGCCTTGAACACCTCCAGACAGGAGGCATCCACGAACTCTCTGGGCAACCTATTCCAGAGTCTCACCACCTTCATACTGCAGAATGTCTTCCTCAGCTCCAGTCTAACCCTGCCTCCCTCAGCTTCCAACCATTCCCCCTTATCCTGTCTCTAGACAGCCTCATGAAAAGTCATAGAATCATAGAACCAAGCAAGTGGGAAGAGAGCTCCAAGCTCAGCCAGCCCAACCTAGCACCCAGCCCTGCCCAACCAACCAGACCATGGCACTAAGTGCCCCAGCCAGGCTTGGCTTCAACACCTCCAGCGATGGTGACTCCCTGAAGGGTGTTGGGGCTGTGCAGCCTGCAGCAGAGGAGGCTCAGGGCAGAGCTCATTGCTGTCTGCAGCTCCCTGCAGGGAGGCTGTAGCCAGCTGGGGTTGGGCTCTGCTGCCAGGCAGCCAGCAACAGAAGAAGGGGACACAGCCTCAAGCTGTGCCAGGGCAGGTCTAGGCTGGATGTTAGGAGGAAGTTGTTGGCAGAGAGAGTGATTGGCATTGGAATGGGCTGCCCAGGGAGGTGGTGGAGTGGCTGTGCCTGGAGGTGTTGAAGCCAAGCCTGGCTGGGGCACTTAGTGCCATGGTCTGGTTGGTTGGGCAGGGCTGGGTGCTAGGTTGGACTGGCTGAGCTTGGAGCTCTCTTCCAACCTGCTTGATTCTGTGATTCTATGATTCAAATAACCAGGAGCCCAGCTCCAAACTCTTGCCTATCTGATGTCTGCTGGAAAGAGGCTCTGCCCTGAGTGCTCTGAGCATGTGGAGTTACCTCAAGCTGTGCCAGGGGAAATTTAGGCTTGAGGTGAGGAGAAAGTTCTTCCCTGAGAGAGTCATTGGCTACTGGAATGGGCTGCCCAGGGAGGTGGTGGAGTCGCCGTCCCTGGAGCTGTTCAAGGCAGGACTGGACGTGGCACTTGGTGCCATGGTCTAGCCTTGAGCTCTGTGGTAACAGCTTGGACTTGATGATCTGTGAGGTCTCTTCCAACCTTGGTGAGACTGTGAGACTGTGATGCCTTTCTGCATGGAACAGCTCAGTGATGCCCAGACAGTGTTGGCTGTTCCCCAGTTTGGTGGTGTTATGGGGAGCCACTCTTGCCACAGCTGACCACCCTGAGGGGCTAACACATCCTCACACCTGGGCGTCCTTCTCTGATTATGCTCTCTCTTTTGACCATGTGGACACCACCATTCCTGCTGGAGATGGCTTCTTCTGTCTTTTCTTCAGGTCCAGCATCCTGTGTTCTGGACCTTCTGTTCATCTTAAACCAGATCAGCTCTGGCTTAAGGTTCACAGGATCACAGAGTGTTAGGGGGTGGAAGGGACCTCTGCAGATCATTGGGTCCAACCACCCCTGCCAAAGCAGGATTTTAGTGCAGGTTGCAGAGGAACACATCCAGACAGGGCTGGAAAGTCTCCAGAGGAGACTCCACCACCTCTCTGGGCATCCTGTTCCACTGTACTGGGACCCTTACAGTAAAGAAGTTCTTCCTCATGTTGAGGTGGAACTTCTTTGCTGTAGTTTCCATCCAGTGCTCCTTAGCCTATGCCAGGGCACGTCACTGAGCCTTGTCCACGTCTCTGTTCTGGTCTGATCTTGGTCTTTGGGCAGCAGGTGACAACCAAGCTGGTTTTATCGGTCCTTGAAATGTTCCCTTTTGCAATCCTGGCTGGATTTTAATGTCATAACTCCTCTAAAGTGAGAGCTGCTTGAGCAAGACGATCGCTGTGCAGACAAAGCTTTTGTTTCCCAGCCCAGGCAGTGTGGTTCTTGCACAGATCCTCCTCCTGCAGGGCTTTTAGAGGAGCTGCACTACTCCCAGGCTGTGCTCACCTCTGCCTACTCTACCTCTCAGGTATGCAGGGGTTGTCTCAACATGTGCCTGCCTCTGGCCAAGAAACCTTCAGGAGGAGCTGCTCTGGCTTTGGTCAGCTTTTTGTGGCACTTTCACCACTTGTCTCTCTCTCTACACGAGGAATGTCCAGCTTGGACCCTCCAGTGCCTGGATGCAGGGGGCAGGAGCTGCCTGCTGGGATCATTGCTTGTCTCTTGCTCTCCTCCATGGCACTGACCTCTGATTTCTTGCCCATCTTGCAGCCAGCTCACTTGGAGAGGTTCAGTGGGGAGACAGCCTGTTGTAGCTGTGCAGTCCAACACATCCTGCTTTCTCCCACATCCTGGGCTGATCCCCAGCAGTGTGGGCAGCAGGGGCAGGGAGGGGATTCTGCCCCTTTGCTGTGCTATGCTGAGCGTCCCCTCCCAACCCTGCAGTGCTGGGGCAGCTCTGGAGTGCTCAGCACAGCACAGAGGGGGACCTGTTGGAGCAGGGCCAGAGGAGGTCACAGCAATGCTGGCAGGGCTGGAAGCCTTCTGCTGTGAGGCCAGGCTGAAAGGGGCTGTTCAGCCTGGAGAAGGCTTCAGGGAGATCTTCTGGTGGCCTTTCAGTGCTCAAAGGGACCTCTGAGAAAGCTGGGGACACAGTTTTGAGCAGGCCCTGTTGTGACAGGACAAGGGGTGATGGTTTGAACTTAAAGAGGGGAACTCAGACCAGAGAGAAGGAAGAAATGTTTGACACTGAGGATGAGGACAGCCTGGCCCAGGTTGCCCAGAGAGGTGGAAGTTGTCTCACCCCTGGAACCACTCTGAGTCAGGTTGTTTGTGACTCTCAGCAGCCTGCCCTAGCTGCAGCTCTCCCTGCTGGCTGCAGGGAGTTGGACTGGATGAGCTTTAAAAGTCTCTCCCACCCCAAACCAGTCTGAGACCTCTGACTCTCTACTTCTCCCTGCACACAGTGCCTGTGCCTGGAGCTGACTGCAGAAGAGCTCTCTCCAAGCAGCCTTTGCTCCTGCAGCCCAGAGCCACCTACACCCTGCACACAGGCTGCGTGCCCATCGCTGTGCCAGCTCCCACACGCCCTGCTGCTGGGCAGCCCTCGTTGAACTGGCTCCCAGCAGAGACCAGACACAGCCTCTGTGAAAGCTCCCAACGCTGCTTCCAGCTTTGCACCACCCACCTGTACCCGATGAAGGGAACCTGAACCCTGCTCCACAACATCAGCTGCTCCTGACTCAGGCGCTGCTCCGTGTAGCATTCCTCTGCTTGCCTCTGGGCTGCCAGGATGGAGTTTTTGTTTCTCCACTACCCATTTACTTGTCTGTTCATCGCTCTTCTGGTCCTTTACCAGGTGAAACCTGCCTTCAGGTACTTCTGCAAGATGACCTTTTTTAAGTTGTGGCTCTTCACCTTTAGCATCCTGGTGATTTTGCTCAGTATTCCTCGTGGACGTAGCCTAGACAACATAAAGTAAGTTGTCTGTGGCTTCTTTCTGCTCTGGGGTCTGATGGAGACAAACTCCTGGGTGGGGAGGGGGGGTCCTGGGGGTTGTGCTGCAACGGGGAGGAATTGGCTGCATGTTGGAGTGGAGAGCTGCCAGGCTCTGGTAATACAGAGGAGGGATGTGGGTTTTGGCACTGGCTTCGAGTGGGTGGAAGGGCTAAGGAATTACAGAAGGAAAAGATCTAAAAGGTGTCATAAATCTGACAAACTAAGGCAGAGCTAAGAGCAACTGCTTGGTTAAGGCAATCTTTCCAGTGTGCTCCTCAGAGCCACATTTCCCTCCTCTATGTGGCTAATCCCTCCTCTAAGATGCCTTGAGAAAGCCTCTGTAGGTGCTCTTCTCTTTCGCAACTACATTCTGACCCAGTGCCAACCTGCACCAGCAGAAGCTAACATTAGCACAGGGCAGTGCTGGCACCTGCATTGTCACTGGTGGCCCCTCCATGGCATTCACAGCCTGGTGTCCCCAGGTCTGGCAGGTACAGAGCCCTTGTCCTTGCTGCCAATTAACTATCTCTATCTGTTCCTGACCCTGCAAGGAGCTGTCAGATGCAGGCAGAGCCTGGGCAGTGCATGGAGGGCAGTGTGTGGAGGGCAGTGTGTGGAGGGCAGTGTGTGGAGGGCAGTGAGTGGTGGGCAGTGTGTGGTGGGCAGTGTGCAGTGAGCAGTGTGTGGAGGGCAGTGTGTGGAGGGCAGTGAGTGGTGTGCAGTGTGTGGTGGGCAGTGTGCAGTGAGCAGTGTGTGGAGGGCAGTGTGTGGAGGGCAGTGAGTGGTGGGCAGTGAGTGGTGGGCAGTGTGTGGTGGGCAGTGTGCAGTGAGCAGTGTGTGGAGGGCAGTGTGTGGAGGGCAGTGTGTGGAGGGCAGTGAGTGGTGGGCAGTGTGTGGTGGGCAGTGTGCAGTGAGCAGTGTGTGGAGGGCAGTGTGTGGAGGGCAGTGAGTGGTGTGCAGTGTGCGGTGTGCAGTGCATGGTGAACACAGGGCAGTGTGTGGAGGGCAGTGCGTGGTGGGCAGTGTTTGGAGGGCAGTGTGTGGTGGGCAGTGTGTGGTGGGCAGTGTGTGGAGGGCAGTGTGTGGTGGGCAGTGTTTGGAGGGCAGTGTGTGGAGGGCAGTGTGTGGTGGGCAGTGTGTGGAGGGCAGTGTGTGGAGGGCAGTGTGTGGTGGGCAGTGCATGGTAGGCAGTGCTGGGCAACAGGAACTGTCGATGTGGGCTGAGTAGGGGCTAGAAGAACAACCCAAGGATGCTCCAGGCTGGGCCAGAGTGGCTGGAAAACTGCCGGCTGGAAAAGGCCCTGGGGGTGTTGGTTGGCAGCAGCTGAAACTGAGCCAGCAGTGTGCCCAGGTGGCCAAGAAGGGCAGCAGCATCCTGGCCTGGATCAGCAGTGGTGTGGCCAGCAGGAGCAGGGCAGGGGTTGTGGATCTGCACTGGGCACTGGGGAGGTCACAGCACAAATGCTGTGGGTTTGGGTTTGGGCTCCTCACTGCCAGGAGGACATTGAGAGGCTGCAGTGTATCCAGAGAACAAAGCAGCAACAAAGCTGGGGAAGGGTCTGGAGAGCAGCTGAGGGTCCTGGGGGTGTTCAGTGTGGAGAAGAGGAGGCTGAGGAGAGACCTCATTGCTCTCTGCAGCTCCCTGAAAGGAGGTTGGAGCCAGCTGGGACTTGGTCTCTTCTCCTTAGTAATTAGCAACAGAAGGAGAGGAAATGGCCTGAAGCTGCACCAGGGAAGGGTTAGATTGGACCTTAGGAACAATTTCTTTCCTGCAAGAGTGTTCAGGCATTGGAAGAGGCTGCCCTGGGAGGTGTTGGAATCACCATCCCTGGAGGTGTTCAGAAAAGATGTGGATGTGGCACTGGGGTTGATGGTTTGGTGGCCATGGTGGTGTTGGTTGGATGATCTGAGGGGTCTGTGGCAACCTTGATGACTCTGTGGTTGTGGTCTGTGGATCTAGAAGCTGACTCTGCTGCAGGGCAGAGTGGTGCTTGTAGGCTCCTGAGGTGCTGCAGGGTTTGGATTGACTGCTTCACTCCCCTGTCCTGCAGTGGGGACTGCAGCTCCTAACTGAGCATCATAGAAACATGGAATGGTTTGAAAAGAACCTCCAAAGGTCATTTAACCTCCTCCTTTGGCAGCCAATTCCAGTGTCTGAGAACCCATTCAGTGAAGAAGTTTCTTCTAATGTCAACCTAAACCTCCCCTGGGGCATCTTCAGTCCTGTCCTCTTGTGCTATCACTCGTTCCTTGGGAGAAGAGACCAATCCCAGCTGGCTCTACCCTCTTTTCAGGGAGCTGAAGAGAGCAATGAGGTCTTCCCTCAGCCTCCTCTTCTCCAGACAAAACACCCCCAGCTCCCTCAGCTGCTCCCCTCATCCCTGTTCTCCAGACCCTTCCCCAGCTTTGTTGCACCTCAAAGTCCTTCTTGGATTAAGGGACCCAAAACTGAACTCAGTAGCTGCAGAGAGCAATGAGGTCTCCCCTCAGCCTCCTCTTCTCCAGACTAAACACCCCCAGCTCCCTCAGCTGCTCCCCCCCAGCCCTGTTCTCCAGACCCTTCCCCAGCTTAGTTGCACCTCAAAGTCCTTCTTGGATTAAGGGACCCAAACCTGAACCCAGTAGCTGCAGAGAACAATGAGGTCTTCCCTCAGCCTCCTCTTCTCCAGACTAAACACCCCCAGCTCCCTCAGCTGCTCCCCCCCAGCCCTGTTCTCCAGACCCTTTCCCAGCTCTGTTGCACATCTCTGGACCTCAAAGTCCTTCTTGGATTAAGGGACCCAAAACTGGCCCCAGTTGCCAAGGTGTGGCCTCAGCAGTGCCCAGTCCCTGCCCTGGTCCCCTGAGCAAGTTCCAGCATCCCTTTTGCTTCCCTCCCCCAGGTTTATGCGCATGACATTCCTGCCACTCAAACACATCTTCGGGATCAAGATAGTGGTGAAGGGCAAGGAGAACCTCAGGAATAAGAACCCTTTTGTCCTTGTGTTGAACCACCAGACCTCCCTGGACATTATGGGTATGTGATGATCCTGGCTTCTGCTCCTGACACTCAGATGGCTGTGGGGAAGGGTAGGATGAAATCCCAGGGACGCAGGCAGAGGGCCAGGAGAGGTTGCCAGGGAATCTGTCACCAGCTAGCCCCAAGCCAGGGCTGATCTCCAGGGTGTTCTCCAGCTATGAGAGGTATTTGCAAACTAAAGCAGCTTCATCCAGTCCAAAGCAATCCCAGGATCATAGAATGGTTTGGGCTGGAAGGGGCCTTAAAGGTCATCCAATTCCAGCCCCTTGCCATGGTAGGACACCTCCCACCAGCCCAGGCTGCTCAAGGCTGCACATCCAACCTGGCCATGAGCACTTGAAGGGAGAGGGCATCCATCACCTTCCTGGGCAACCTGTTCCAGTGTCTCCCCCACCCTCACTGCCAAGAATTTCTTTCCAACCTGCAGCCTAAATCTGCCCTCTTCCAGATCAAAGCCATTGCCCCTCTTCCTGTCACCACAAGCATGAGGATGAGAGTGCCACTTGACCACAATCACAGCATGGCTGCTGTCATTGAGTGTCATCCTCCAAGTGGGTGCTTGGCCTGGAGCCTTCCAGCATCCCTTCCCCAGCACGTTTCTGATGCTAGGAAGCTGGATAGGCACTGCAGCTGTGGCACCTCCCAGGGAGAGGGCTGTAGCCTAGACACTGGAGGTGACAGCACAGATGGCAGCTTGGCCTGTCCTTGTCCCCCCCCCTGCAGTGATGATGGATATCCTGCCCAGCCGCTGCGTGCCCATTGCCAAGAAGGAGATCCTCTACATGGGCACCTTCGGCCTCGCCTGCTGGCTCTCAGGAGTCATCTTCATCGACCGCAAGAAGAGGGAGGAGTCCATCACCACCTTCACAGCGGTGGCAGACTCCCTGCACAAAGACAACGTGAGTGGGGACAACGCTGCCGAGGAGCCACTGCACAAGCTGAGCCTCCGTGGGGCTGGGAAGACATCACAGAGTCATAGAAGCAGGAAAACGATAAAATCAGTTCCCAGGTCCAGGATGAGCAGGGGGAAAGTGCTTGAATTAGCTGCCAGGTCCAGGATGAGTGAGGGGAAAGTGCTGAAATTAGCTGCCAGGACCAGGATGAGTCAGGGGAAAGTGCTGAAATTAGCTGCCAGGACCAGGATGAGTGAGGGGAAAGTGCTGCAATTAGCTGCCAGATCCAGGATGAGTGAGGGGAAAGTGCTTGAATTAGCTGCCAGGTCCAGGATGAGTGAGGGGAAAGTGCTTGAATTAGTTCCCAGGTCCAGGATGAGTGAAGGGCAAGTGCTGCAATTAGCTGCCAGGTCCAGGATGAGTGAGGGGAAAGTGTTGAAGTTAGTTGCCAGGACCAGCATGAGTGAGGGGAAAGTACTGAAATTAGTTCTCAGGTCCAGCATGAGTGAGGGGAAAGTGCTGGAATTAGTTCCCAGGTTCAGGATGAGTGAGGGGAAAGTGCTGCAATTAGCTGCCAGGTCCAGGATGAGTGAGGGGAAAGTGCTGAAATTAGTTCCCAGGTTCAGGATGAGTGGGGGGAAAGTGCTGGAATTGGTTTCCAGGTTCAGGATGAGTGGGGGGAAAGTGCTGCAATTAGCTGCCAGGTCCAGGATGAGTTGGGGGAAAGTGCTGAAATTAGTTCCCAGGTAGAGGTTGAGTGAGGGGAGGGTGCTGAAATTAGCTGCCAGGTCCAGGATGAGTAGAGGAAAAGTGCTGAAATTAGCTGCCAGGTCCAAGATGAGTAGAGGAAAAGTGCTGCAATTAGCTGCCAGGTGCAGGATGAGTGAGGGGAAAGTGTTTCCTGCAAGAACAATCTGGTACCATTCAGAGAACATTCCTGACTGCATCAGAGGTTCTGCTGGTGGTGGCCGAAGTACTGTCACAGCTTTCCTCCTTCATGCATTCCTCTCCCAGATCAGAGGGAACAATGAGGCACCTGTGTGGTGGGGAGGGAGGGTTTAACAGCTTCCTTCCAAGGTCACCATCAGTCCCCCAGGCCACTGCCATTCACAAATGTGACCTACAACAGCAAGTCACAGCTGGGGCTGAGCAGCTCTGCAGAGCTCTAATAGGTCATTCTGGGCAGCCTGATCCAGTTGGGGATGTCATAGAATCACAGAATCAGTCAGGGTTGGAAGGGAGCACAAGGAGCAGCCAGTTCCAACCCCCCTGCCATGCCCAGGGACACCCTACCCTAGAGCAGGCTGCACACAGCCTCAGCCAGCCTGGCCATAAACACCTCCAGGGATGAGGCTTCCACCACCTCCCTGGGCAACCCATTCCAGCCTCTCACCATGCTCATGCTCAACAACTTCTTCCTTATATCCAGTCTCAATCTCCCCATTTCCAGCTTTTTTCCATTCCTCCCATTCCTATCACTCCCTGACAGCCTGAAAAGTCCCTCCCCAGCTTTCTTGTAGCCCCCTTCAGATCCTGGAAGGCCACAAGAAGGTCACCTGGGAGCATTCTCATCTCCAGCCTGAACAACCCCAAGTCCCTCAGTCTCTCCTCACAGCAGAGCAGCTCCAGCCCTCTGCTCATCCTTGTGGCCCTTCTCTGGACCCCTTCCAGCACATCCACAGCCCTCTTGTCCCATTGGCTCCAGAACTGGTCACAGTACTCCAGGTGGGGTCTCAGCAGAGCAGAGTAGAGGGGTAGAATCACCTCCCTCACCCTGCTCCCCACACTGCTCTTGCTCTGGGCAGAGCATCTCTGGTGGGTTCAGCCTGCTGTGTGTCAGCAGAGTGCTCGAAGTGGCAGAGGAGGTTGTCTCTGTGTGGTCAGCAGCAGGCAGAGCAGTGGAGTATGCCTGTGCAGAGGCTTAGAATAGTGCCTGGAGGTCCTCCCATCTCAATGTCTTCTCCCTCCCCCCACCCTGGCAGTTCCGCGTCTTGGTCTTCCCCGAAGGAACTCGCAACCACAGCGGCTCCATGCTGCCCTTCAAACGTGGAGCCTTCCAGCTGGCTGTGAAAGCCCAGGTGAGAAACACCTTCCTCCTGGCCTGCAGTGTGCCTACCAAGGTCCACCAGCAGCCAAGGTGCCGCAGTTCCTGCTCCTTGGCTTCCATTTGGGTCCTGCGCACACAGAGTCATAGAATCACAGAACGGCTCAGGTTGGAAGGGACCTCAAAAATGATCAACTCCAACCTCCCTGCCATGGGCAGGGACACCTCTCAGCTAGATTTGGCTGCTCAAAGCCTTATCCAACCTTGCCTTGAATGCCCCTAGGGAGAAGGCAGCCACAACCTCCCTGGGCAGCCTCAGGGAGCCCACAAGGAGCTTGCCCACAGGCAGAGGCTGCTTCTGGGACGAGTGGAAATCCTTGGGAAAAGAGTGGGGGAATATGGAGAAGAACCTTGGACTTATCCAGGGGGAATTTCTGCTGAGCAGGTCTCCATCCTTACAAATTCTACCAGTTCACACAGAAAGGAAAATGCAAAATCCAACAGCTGAGGGATGGAAATACCCCCAAAAGCCTCCATGTGCCCTTATGGAGCTAAGGGGGAGAAGGTTCAGGATTAACCTAAGGACAGCAGTTCTGGGGTCTTTTCTTTGGGGGGATGTTTAGATTGACCTTTTATTCTCCCCTCCAGGTCCCTGTAATCCCCGTGGTGATCTCTTCCTACTGTGACTTCTACAGCCAGAAGGAGAAGAGATTTACACCAGGTAAAGATGACCTGGGGCAAAGAATGGACTGGGTGTTGGTGTGAGGTCAGTCCTGGGAGGGAGCCCTGAGGTGGGTGTGGGGGAGGAGTACATCTGGTGTGAAGAGAGCAGTCAGAGAGCAGCAGGTTCTGGATGCTGAACAGAGGAGGGAACAGGAGATTTCAGCACCAGAATAGAATAGAATCAATCAGGTTGGAAGAGACCTCCAAGCTCATCCAGTCCAACCTAGCACCCAGCCCTATCCAGTCAACCAGACCATGGCACTAAGTGCCTCATCCAGGCTTTTCCTGAACACCCCCAGGGACGGTGACTCCACCACCTCCCTGGGCAGCCCATTCCAGTGGCAAATCACTCTCTGCCTCTCCCCTTGGGTTTCTCACAGCTTTTCCAACACTCCTGTGAGGGAGCCTGGGAAAGCAGCAGGTCCTGCCCCCTGATCCCACCACAGGGTCCTTGGATCTGCAGGTGCATGGAGAGTTAGGAAACCAAAACAAACATGACCCACCCCGAGACTGTACCTCCTCCCAGATACCAGATTGCATCCCTCTGTGCTGCTCACTGCTAACATCTCATGGGGGACAAATGACACAGCCTTGGGCTTCAAGAAAGGAAAGGCCAGAAGAGAAAAGGAACCCATCCTGGTCCTCCACTGCCTCTGCTGACACCACCCCAAAGTGCCCTTCTGCCTTTCCCATCCTGGTCCTCCACTGCCTCTGCTGACACCACCCCAAAATGCCCTTCTGCCTTTCCCATCCTGGTCCTCCACTGCCTCTGCTGACACCACCCCAAAATGCCCTTCTGCCATTCCCATCCTGGTCCTTCACTGCCTCTGCTGACACCCACCCCAAAGTGCCCTTCTGCCTTTCCCATCCTCCCCCCAGGCCATCCCTGCTCTTTCCTAAAGGCAGTTCCCACTCCTTCCAGTGTTGCTGCCTTGGTGCAGTCGTTCCCTGGCAGGCAGATCCTGGAGGAGAGAGCTGTGCAGATGGTGCAGCTGTCAGGTGCTGCATTGTCTGCTTCAGCTGCTGAGGAGCTCTGCTGGAGAGGGTCCAGCAGAGGGTAAGGAGGATGATGAGGGCACTGGAGCACTGCCTGAGGAGGAGAGGCTGAGGGACCTGGGGCTGCTTAGTCTGGAGAAGAGAAGACTGAGAGGGGATTTAATCAATGTTTATAAACAGCTGAGGGCTGGGGGTCAGGAGTGGGGGACAGGCTCTGCTCACTGCTCCCTGGGATAGGACAAGCAGCAGTGGATGGAAGCTGCAGCACAGGAGGTTCCAGCTCAACACAAGGGGCAACTTCTTGCCTGTAAGGGTCCCAGAGCACTGGCACAGGCTGCCCAGAGAGGCTGTGGAGTCTCCTTCCCTGGAGCCTTTCCAGGCCTGTCTGGATGTGTTCCTCTGTGATCTGTGCTAGATGGTGTGGTCCTGCTCTGGCAGGGGCCTTGGACTCAGTGGTCTTTCTGGGTCCCTTCCAACCCCTCTGATCCTGTGATCCTGTCTCTGACTGGCCACATGCAGAAGCCTTTTGGTATTGGAAGGATCCTTCGAGCTTGACAGAAGCCATCCTGCTCCCTCCCCATCACAGCCCTGCTCAGCAGGCAGCCAAGGCAAAGCACTGCCCTGGGCACACTGAGTGCCACACCAGTGCCCAGTACAGGGGGGACAAGCCCTGCTTTGCTCCTGCTGGTCACACTGCTTCTGATCCAGGCCAGGGTGCTGGTGGTCTTCTGGCCACCTGGACACACACACACTGTGTCCTCTGGAGCTGTTCAAGAAACATGTGGCCATGGCACTTCAGGACATGGCTTCATGGCCGTGGTGGTTTTAGGTGCATGATCTTCAGCTGGCTGTGGACCCACACCCCAGGCTTTTCTCTACTGGGTGGTTTCCAGCCACTCTGCCCTGAGCCTGGAGTGTTCCTGGGGTCATAACTGATGATTGTTCAAGTGGTGCATCTGAGGAGAGGTTCAGCTGTGCCTGTAGCTGTGAGCTTTGCAGCCTTTGTGGAAGGGAAGAGCCTGCTTTGGCTTTTTGCTGTGCGCATTTGGGACATGAGCGGTTTGGGACACCCCAGATCCCATCCATCTTGTTCCTTGGTTTGCTGCTCTTCTACCATGCTCACAGATATTTCTTCCCCTTCTCTGAGCCTCTTGTCTCATTTTTTCCAGGCAAAAGTATCATCCAGGTCCTGCCAGAAGTGGAGACCACTGGCCTGGGGCCGGATGATGTCCCCAAGCTCACCGAGCAGGTCCGTGACTCCATGCTGGCCACCTACCAGAGGATATCAGGAATGACAAACGAGGCTCCTCACCAGGATTCCTAACTTCCAGCCCCAGCTGTGTGTGTAGCAGCTGAGAGGGGAGAGCATGGCAACCACATGGCAACCACCAGAAGGTCTGGCAGCAGAGACAGCCACGGACTGCGAGCCTGGCAGAGCAGAGACAGGGAAACCATCCCCAGAAGTAAAGCCTGTCAGGGGAAGGTGCTGAAATGGTTGCCATGTTCCTTCCAGACAACTGTGCCACCTGCATGGGCAGACACATGGTGGGTAGTTGGACATTGCTTTGTACTCACAGCACTGAGACCTTGTCTCCAGCTGGACCTCCAGGCAGAGCTGGACCCATCCTGTGATCATCACCTTTATTTGACTCCAAACCAACGAGGCACAGGCATTTTCCCCAAGCCTGTGAGCATCCTGCCTGAGGAAGTGCCTGTCTCAGGGTTTGCCCCAGTCCCCTGGAAGCACACTCAGGAGAAGGCACTGTCTCCTAGCTCTTTCCATGGGGAGAACTTGGGAGATAGCTCTGCCACCTGAGGAGAAAGCCCCAAGGCAGCTTTGGGAGAGGGGAATTAAAGACCTTATGTGTGCCCAAAGGTGCTTTGTTTGTCTTGGCCTTCCCTTAAAGCAGTGCAAGGTTTTGCTTTCAGTCATGGGGCAGATCTTGAAAGTGTGAGTGGGATGAGTCTGGAGACTCAGAAAGCAGAGGCAGAGAGCAGAAATGAGCTGCCTCACACCCTGCCATGCCCTGATGGCCTCACAGTTTGTAACCCAACGTTTTAGTTTCCCCTCAGATATACTCTGGCAGCTGCAGCTCCTGAGCTCTGATTCCTCTCTGGGTTTGCCCTGTCTTCTGTGTGTCATTTTGCCACCCTCTGCCCAGGGTCACCGTGGCCTTTACCCCCTCCCCCTGTGCTGGAGGTGCACGGAGCAGCATGGTCCCCAAGCTCCATTGCTCATCCAGGGCCCTGGCAAGCAGTGGGTTGGCATGGGTAGGCAGGCACTGGGCTGAGCTGGGCAAGACTTGCCAGCACACCTCTCATGGCAAGGCACTCAATAGGCTGATGCTGCAGCCAGAGGATTTTGGCAAGCATCTCCTTTATTAGTCCTCAGCACAGGCATCTACTCCACCCACAAGCTCCACTGCTGAGTCTATCTCAAGCTGAGGCCTTCTTGACCCCAGTCATGAAACCACAGCATGGCTTGAGTTGGAAGAGCCCTTAAAGATCATCCAGTTCCAACCCCCCCTGCCATGGGCAGGGACACCTCCCATTAGCCCTGGCTGCTCAAAGCCTCATTCAGCCTGGTCTTCAATACTCCCAGGGGTCTCTTCCAACCTGATTGATTCTACGAGGCATCCACAGCTTCTCTGGCCAGCCTATTCCAGTGTCTCACCCCCCTCAGGGTAAAGAATTTCTCCCTCATGTCCAACCTAAATCTCCCCTGCTCTAGCTTGAAAGCACTGCCTCTTGTCCCAGTGCTTTCAAGGTGTCACTAACAGCAGTGCCCTGATCCTTGTGTCTTTTCCAGTCTCTTTCTCTCAGTGTGGGAGGTTTGTTTAATCTGAGACTTTGTCTTTATGCATCCACAGGGAGGTGTCAGGGGGGAGGCAACCCTTTGTGCTTTAACACCACAGAGCTGATAGCAGGGCTGGTGTACAAACAGGAGGGCAATCAGAAACAGGTTTCAAAGCTCTTAGGGAATACAGAGGAACCTCAAAGCCTCTCTGCTTCTTTCCGATCTTCCTCGATGTAGAAAGATGTCAGGAAGAAGAAACCTCCTCCACAGACCCCCAGGAAGGCACAGAGGATGAAGCTGTACTGCATGCTCCAGAAACTCCACTGGACCGAGTGAGGGTGCTTGGCCTGGATAGCACTGGAGATCTAGGGAGTGAAGGAAGCTGGCATTAACCTGGGATACCATCATCATCCTCCCTAGAGATCACTCAGCCCAACCCTCCTGCAAAGCAAAGTCACCCAGAGCAGGTCACACAGGGATGCATCCAGCTGGGTTTGGAAAGTCTCCAGAGAAGGAGACTCCATAACCTCTCTGGGCAGCCTGCTCCAGGGCTCTGGCACCCTCACTCTACAGAGGTTTCTCCTCCTGCTGAGGTGGAACCTTCTGTGCTCCAGCTTGCACTTGGTGTTCCTTGTCCTATCCCTGGGCACCACCACAAAGAGCCTGGCACCTTCATCCTGACACCCACCCCTCAGGTATTTACAGACAATGAGCAGATCCCCTCTCAGCCTTCTCTTCTCCAAACTAAGCAGCCCCAGGGCTCTCTTCAGTCTTTCTTCACAGGAGAAGTGTTCCAGTCCCCAGTCATCCTTGGAGCTCTCTGTTGGACTCTCTCCAGCAGGTCCCTGACTCTCTTGAACTGGGGAACCCAAAACTGGACCCAGTATTCCAAGTGTGGTCTCACCAGGGCAAAGCAGAAGGGGAGAAGAACCTCCCTAGCCCTGCTGGCCACACTTTTCTTGATGCACCTCAGGATGCCTTTGGCTCTCTTGGCCACAAGGGCACATTGCTGTGCCATGGAGAACTCATTGTCCAATAGGTCTTTCTCAAAGGAGCTGCTTCCCAGCAGGACAACCCCTGGGCTGGACTGGTGCCTGCTGTTTGTGCAGGACTCTGCACTTAATCCTCATTGAACTTCATAAAGCTTCAGTAAGGACAAGAGCAGAGCAAGCACTCTGCAGCCCTGCAGCAAGGTGAGACTAAGAAGATGCATGCAGAGGAAAACAGGCATAGGAAAAAACCTCTCTGCATTCTCCTGTCAATGCCATGGATTGAAGGAGGGTTCTAGTTTTTGGTCCAGGAAGTGTTTGCAGCTCTGTGAGTGCCTGACTAACACTAGAGAAAGCACAGCAAGCAGAGAACTCACTCACGGTGCCAAGGAGGTATGGGCTGCCTGCATCCCCCAGCAAGTGGCTCACCAGGATCTGCAGGGCAATAGCTGTCGACTGCCGCCTGGGGGTCACAACGTACTGCAAACAAAACACAGCCCAGGAGAGCAGCAACCTTACCAAAGGCACCTCAGGAACGGGCAGCTACTTATACAACATCCCAGAGAGAGGAATAGATTCGTTTTGCACACAATTCCAGCACGGTGGGGCTTGGAAGGGACCTCTGGAGATCATCAGGTCCAACCACCCTGCACTAAAGCAGCAGCACCCAAAGCAGCTTGCTCAGGATCACAATGCCCAGGGTGGGTTAGAAGGGACCTCTGGAGATCATCAGGTCCAACCACCCTGCACTAAAGCAGGAGCACCCAAAGCAGCTTGCTCAGGATCACAATGCCCAGGGGGTGCTTGGAAGGGACCTCTGGAGATCATCAGGTCCAACCACCCTGCTATAAAGCAGGAGCACCCAAAGCAGCTTGCCCAGGAACACAATGCCCAGGGTGGGTTGAAAGGGACCTCTGGAGATCATCAGGTCCAACCACCCTGCTATAAAGCAGGAGCACCCAAAGCAGCTTGCCCAGGAACACAATGCCCAGGGTGGGTTGAAAGGGACCTCTGGAGATCATCAGGTCCAACCACCCTGCTATAAAATAGGAGCACCCAAAGCAGCTTGCTCAGGATCACAATGCCCAGGGGAGGTTGGAAGCTCTCCAGAGGAGACTCCACAACCTCTCTGGGCAACTTGCTCCAGACCTCCAGCACCCTCACACCAAAGAATTGTCTCCTCCTGTTCATATGGAACCTCCTGGGTTCCAGTTTGTGCTCCCTGTCCTGTCCCTGGGCGCCACTCACAAGAGTCTGGCCCCAGCCTCTTGCCCCCCACAGCTCCTTTAGCTCTTGCTGAGCATTGCTCAGCTGCCCTCTGGGGCTGCTCTTCTGCAGGCTCTCAGCCCCAGGGCTCTCAGCCTTTGCTCCTCACAGAGCTGCTCCGGGAACCTCCACTGGACTCTCTCCATCAGTTCCCTGTCTCTCTTGAACTGGGGAGCCCAGAACTGGACCCAAGGCTCCAGCTGTGGCTTGAGCAGAGCAGAGTGGAGGGGGAGGAGACCCTCCTGTGTTACAGGAGCTCCTGGCACTGTGTTATCTAGATGTTATCCCCCTTATTTCATTGGCACAGGCAGCCTTGCACAGCTGCAGCTCTGCATTTCATCCCTGACGTTAGCAGAGGCACTCAGTAGGATTCCTTCTTTTCCTCCCAGAAGGTGAAGATCCTTCAGGCCACCAAGACAGAGGCTTCTGGACAATATTATGTGGAGAGAAAGCTGAAAACCTCCAAATAAGGGAAAGAGTTTCACAAGCACTCACCAGCAGGATGTCTGTCACCACAGCCCAGTTCACAGAGAGAAACAGTTCTCCAAGTGCAATAAAGAGCTGCAAAAGAGAAGCAAGCAGTGATTAGAGACACTGCATTAATCTTCTTCATCCTGAAGATGAAGGTAGCCCTCCTGGCTGTGCTTATTGTCTGCACAGGAGCTGCTGTTTGCACCCAGCTACTTATAAATGAACCATCTCTGCCTGTGCTTACAGACACTGATTCCACACAACCACAGAAGGTCAGGGGCTGGAAGGGACCTCCAAAGCTCAGCCAGTCCAACATCCCTGCAGGATCACATAGAATCATAGAATCAACAACATTGGAAGAGAGCTCCAAGCTCAGCCAGCCCCACCTAGCACCCAGCCCTGCCCAACCAACCAGACCATGGCACTAAGTGCCCCAGCCAGGCTTGGCTTCAACACCTCCAGGCACAGCAACTCCACCACCTCCCTGGGCAGCCCATTCCAATGCCAATCACTCTCTCTGCCAACAACTTCCTCCTCACATCCAGCCTAGACCTGCCCTGGCACAGCTTGAGGCTGTGTCCCCTTCTTCTGTTGCTGGCTGCCTGGCAGCAGAGCCCAACCCCAGCTGGCTACAGCCTCCCTGCAGGGAGCTGCAGACAGCAATGAGCTCTGCCCTGAGCCTCCTCTTCTGCGGGCTGCACACCCCCAGCTCCCTCAGCCTCTCTTCACAGGGCTACAGAGGAACACATACAGGCAGGTCCTATACATCTCCAGAGAGGGAGTCTCCACAATCCCCCTGGACAGCCTGTTCCAGTCTTCTGTCACCCTCACAGGGAAAAAAATTCTTCCTGGTGTTCCCATGGAACCTCCTAAGCCTCAGCTTCCACCATTGCCCCTTGTGCTGTCATTGGGCATCATCACTGAGCAGAGCCTGGCTCCAGCCTCTTCCCTGTCATTGGGCATCATCACCCAGCAGAGCCTGGCTCCAGCCTCTTGCCCTGTCATTGGGCATCATCAC
>WAAF01000068.1:0-33835 GCA_013400475.1 Tricholaema leucomelas
CCCCTCCCTTGCCCTGCTGCCCACACTTTTCCTGATGCAGTTTTCCTCTCAAAATGCCTTTATAAAAATACCAGCATGCATATTTCAATTACAGTAAAAGTAAAAATTATTAAACAAACAAATAAATAAATAGAAGGGAGAGAGGGGGGAGAAGCTGCTACATATTTACCAGCAGCTGCATTCTTCCTTGTTGTGAGAGTGCAAGCAAAGCATAAGCCAAGCCGGTGGCACAGACCTTCCTATTGTTGAAAGGAAAGCAACAGATTCTTGAGAGTTTCCAAGGATAAACAAGGGAGACCTTGCCCACATCTCTCTGCAGGGGCTCTAAACAATAGCAAAGGTTCTTTCCCAGAGTTGAATTTCTCTGTTCTTTTGGCATGCTTTCACAAAAGGGTTGGGCCCCTCGAGGTTATCTGCAATGCGCTTATGCTCCGAGCATTAACATGCCTGTTAGCTCCATACCCTCAGCATATTTCTACTACTGTTAAAGAGTGATTGCATCTCAGAGAAAGAGAATTTTTTGAGATGAGATACTGGACTGAGGTGATGAAAAGCAGGGCCCTAGGCTCTAGCCTCGTCATGTGCCACTATGGGCAAACAACATGCTTCACATTTCTATCCGTTCTAAGTGCATAGCTCATGAGCTCTTTGCACAGAGGTGATTTATTTCCTCGCATGTGTAGATACAGACTGACAGCACCACAGAGCAATTAAAATGCCCTGGCACTAACAGTAACACACTAAGAACTTTAGCTACTGTAGCAAGATTCATTTGGCATCCTTCTGTATTAATGAAAGATTCTAAAGCATTATATGGCAATTTTCCTTTTTATATTTTGAGATTGCTGAGTAGAATAGAATCAGCCAGGTTGGAAGAGACCTCCAAGATCATCCAGTCCAACCTAGCACCCAGCCCTAGCCAGTCAACCAGACCATGGCACTAAGTGCCTCATCCAGGCTTTTCTTGAACACCTCCAGGGATGGTGACTCTACCACCTCCCTGGGCAGCCCATTCCAGTGCCAATCACTCTCTGTGAAGAACTTCCTCCTAACATCCAGCCTATACCTCTCCCGGCACAACTTGAGGCTGTGTCCCCTTGTTCTGTTGCTGGTTGCCTGGGAGAAGAGACCAACCCCCACCTGGCTACAACCTCCCTTCAGGTAGTCTACCTGAAGGGAGGTTGTAGCCAGGTGGAGGTTGGTCTCTTCTTTACTTACATAAGATCTTCAGCTACACTGCCTCTTAGCTTCCTAAATGAGTGCATTCTTCTTTGCCCATTTGCTAAAGATTTCCAGCCACATGGGGCATAACATTCCCTTGCAGCATCAGAACTGTCAGGAAGAAGCTAACCTTAGCAAGCAGGTTGTGAGAAACGCAGTGTGTGTTAGGAGTTTGTTGTCAACTGCTGCAGAAGCTGCTGGGCTTGGATACCACCATGGTATCAGAAAAAAATTGTTTCTCTTTCCAGTCACATCATACAAAGGCCCAGGCAGCTAAGAAGGCCAATGGCATCCTAGCTTGTATTAGAAATGCTGTGTCCAGCAGCAGGAATAGGGAGGTGATTGTCCCCTCGTACTCTGCTCTGGTGAGGCCACACCTCGAGTATTGTGTTCAATTTTGGGCATCTCATTACAAGAGGGACATGGAGGTGCACAGGGGTGCTTTTGATTGCCTCAAAGGCTTAAAGTAAGACTGTGTTCAAGATCTTCTCACCAGCTCTAAGTATGCCAGGGTGAAGAAAGCTCAGCGCATGGCTTGACTGTCAAACTGTTTTAGCGACGGAGATTAAGCACTATCCTGAAAATCATATTGAAAGTGGAAATAAGTGTGATACCCACCAAGGTGTGATGTTGTAGGCACATTCACATCCCACCACAGTAAAGAAGTTACCTACTTGTTTCCTATTTCCAGCCCAAAGGCAGAGCACAGGTCTGGGCTCATCAGCTTCAAGTCAATTCAGTATATTCACAACCACAAAGTATTGCAAGATGCCTGCATTTCTTCTCTCAGTCCTGGACTGATCTCATGAAAACTCCTTGGGGAGTTGTAGGCAAAAGTTCTTTCCCAAGACACATCTGGAAACTGGGAAACAATGGCATAGGGCTCTTAAAAGACTTTCAGCAAAGCCACAGACTTGGCCACAAAAAGTAGACCGTGACAGCTATACGCATGAAGCCTGGTAAACTACTGCAACCACGTTGTCCTCCTGGCTCCTTGCAGTACTTCAGCTGTTTGTCTAAAAAGCCTGCCTTCTTTTTAAGGCATTTAGCTGACCTTTCTTTGTGCAAGAGCATCCACTTTATTTTCATAGCATCCTAGAATGCACTGGGATGGAAAGGACACTTGAAGGTCATCTCGTTCAACCCCTCTGCAGTGAGCAGAGGCATACTTAACCAAATCAGGTTGCTCAGGGCCCCATCAGGTCTGACCACGAATTTCTCCAGGGATGGGGCCTCCACCAGCTCTCCAGGCAATCAGTTCCAGTTATTTCACCACCCTCATTGTAAAGAACTTCCTCCTAATGTCCAATTTTGACATGTTATGCATGAAATTGACTCCTTTGCACTAATAATGCAAAAGCTTGGTGGTGGTGCAAGATTTGTAGGAGTGAGTGACCTGATCTAAAGCAAACACAACTATTCTTGCCTGTTGTGGTAAGCTCTCCATGGGTGCATGACCACACAAGAGTATCCCCAGCATGGTATAGGAACTTTACATTTCTGAATAAAGAATATAATAATAATCTTTTAACTACTGTAACAAGATTCATTATTATATAGTAAGGATTATATATTATTATGGAATACTATAAAGTAAATCATCATCACTGCATGGAGACAGAGTATGTGAAATAATGTGCATATGTGCTAGTTGGAGCCTAGCTAGAATGTTTTGGTGAGAATTAGATTACAGGCTGTAAGAAGGAAACAATGGTGATGTCTACTTCACTCATAGGCTTGCTGAGATGTATAAGAACAAGAAGAAAAACACAGATAAGGGAGTCACTGTCTGGGCTTCAGGCTGAACTTCTCTCTCTAACCTAACCTGCCACCTGTGTGACTAATCCATCTGCTCCCTAATCCCCCTGCCTGACCCTCAAAACTACCTTAAACATAAGGCAAGATCTTGGGTAAGGTTGAAGGGTGGGAGGAAAGTGGAAGGGCAGTTCTGAGCCCCTCCTGGGGACTCAGGTTTCTGGGAGGGTTGTTGTGTTTCTGTATTACCTTTTAACTTGTATATTTCTATATATAACTGTATATACTGTAAATATCTGCTTGTATATTGTGCTAAGCTGCAAATGTAAAGCTTCATTCGATTTCCAGAGCCACTGAGTCTATTCTGGGTGATTTTCCACAGCGTGGGGGTGCAGGTAACACCCAAACCATGGCAATATAAAACACTCTTTTCCTCATTTATTAAGTACAAGTCCACTCAACCCTTTGGTATGTATACAAGCTGCATTTCTATTTACCATTCCCCACTTCTCTCAGAACTTCTGTTCAGCCTAAGACCTTATTAATGGGCAGACCAAATATGCTTCTTTAAACAGTTTTGTGAATCCTGAGCTCTGCAGCGTGATCATTGTCTGCATGCAGCAAGGACAATACTCAGCAGCAACTGCAATTATTCAGCAGTTCTGCTGAATAAAAATAGGGCAAAGAGGCAAAACTATTGAAAAATGTTTGTGCTAGGCTAAACCTCTCAGCTACACAAGTGCTAAACCTCTCAGCTACACAAGTTTACCCATATCTGAAATACACAGAACAGGCCTTTTGTGGCAGCTGCAGTTTACCTCCTGCACAATGGCAATGGGGAAAAGCACAGTGTATCAGCACTAAGAATATTTTACTAGCACTAGAAGTATTAGGATTAAATTTAATTTAATTATCTTATTCTAAAATATCAGTTATCAAGCCCACTGTCTTACTCCCTGCTAAAACCCAACCAGCATGCCTCTGGCTTTTCGAAATAGCAAGAGCATTTTTTCATACGTTAGAATCATAGAATCAACCAGGTTGGAAACGACCTCCAAGATCATCCAGTCCAACCTAGCACCCAGCCCCATCCAGTCAATTAAACCATGGCACTAAATGCCTCAGGACAAGGCAAAATGATGTGAGGGGCCTGGAACACAAACTCTATGAGGAGAGGCTGACGGAGCTGGGGTTGTTTAGCCTGGAGAAGAGGAGGCTCAGGGCAGACCTCATTGCTGTCTACAACTACCTGAAGGGTGGTTGTAGCCAGGTGGGGGTTGGTCTCTTCTCCCAGGCAACCACCAACAGGACAAGGGGACACAGCCTCAAGTTGTGCCGAGGGAAGTATAGGCTGGATGTTAGGAGGAAGTTGTTGGCAGAGAGAGTGATTGGCATTGGAATGGGCTGCCCAGGGAGGTGCTGGAGTCACCGTCCCTGGGGGTGATCAGGAAAAGACTGGATGAGGCACTTAGTGCCATGGTCTAGCTGACTGGATAGGGCTGGGTGCTAGGTTGGACTGGATGACCTTGGAGGTCTCTTCCAACCTGATTGATCCTATTCTATTCTATTCTAAAATCTCTTAGGGCAAGGCAAAATGCCTTAGGACAAGGCAAAAGCAACTTCTACTTTGCCTAGGACAAAACATCAATGAGATGTGTTATTTATTCATCACCACTGATAACCTCACGTGCGAACGCTTGTGGCTGTCGAAGTTGATGGCAGCATGTTTTAGGATCACGAGGTTGGTGATTCTTTCCTTGGCCTCTACTTCACTGCACATATGAAAGCAATCAGCTCCAGATGTAACACTTCTCTTTTGCCTAGTTCCAAAAATCTCCTGTGCCTAGTTCCAAAGGGGTAAAAGTGAAGATTTAATCAGTCTCTAGACTTTTCTATTTTTTAAATTATTTAACTTTTATTACTGTTGCACCATTTATACAATTACATATAATTTCAATGCATCCATTGTACATTTTTTGTTGTTTGTTTTTTTTCTTTTTTTTTTTTTTCATTTGTTTTCCAATGAGTGTGTGTTGGTATCTGTGACACAGAATGGAAGAGAAACTGGAACTGCAATGAACGCAGACTTTTTCATTTCCACTGACCAATAAACAGAACTACAGGTGCACCCAACCACAGACATGCATTAACTCGTCATGAGAAATCTAGGTAGGCTAAGTAGGATGAAAATGCTTTTTTTTTTTTGTTTTTTTTACTCCCAAAAAATATTTGGAGAGGAAGAACTGGAGGATTGGCATTGAGAAACATGTGGACAGCTAAGTGGGTTTTGTCTGAAAGTTGGCATTCATCCACTGCATTAAAAAACAAAATACCAAAATAAGAAAGGCTGTAAATAAAATCTAAACCCAAAAAAAAAAAACAAAACCAAAAACCCCAAACACCCACCACATAAAATACTGCTTTCATAAAGATCTGGTTGCCTTGGCACAAACTTAGTGGGCAGATTCAAACATCACTCCCAAACCCCATCACAGAACAAAAAAGAAGATTCTGATACATCGGTGGAGCGCATTTACAGCAGTTCAGGTATAAAAGATGTGCTGTACTTTCAGACATCCCTTTATTTTACTTTCTCTTTTGTTTGTTTTAAATCCAGGACTTGTGTCAAGTTGGCAGCAAGTATATTAGACATTTCCCCACAAAAATACTATTTGGATTCTCCCCCCCACAACCCCCTCCCTCCCTCCCAACTTGATGGGACATTCTTTTGATTTTTTTTTGTTTCCTTTCCTTTTCTCCCTTTCTTTCTGGGCCATACACCTTTGTTATTTCAGAACTGAAGTGAGTTAGTAGAGCTGAAAAAATAATAATTAAAAAAAAAACAAACCAAAAGACACAGGTTGTTTTAAGTGGTTGTTTCAACAGGCTGTCCAATTTAATCTTGCACTGCTACGGTTTGATCCGAATTAGCCGCTGGAGCTTCAGAAGGTTTCGCTTCCTCTGGCGGGGCTGCAGGGTCTGAGGCCTTAGCAGTGGAACTAGGTGCTGCTGTTGCTGCCGTCTCCTTGGAGGAAGGCGCAGCCTCGCTGCTGCTAGGTTTTGAGTCTGAAGCTGGGGCCACTTCACTTTTAGTTTCTTGGGCTGCAGGCGTTGCGGGAGCCTCAGTCTTTTTGGCTTCCCCTTCCTCTTTGCTCTTGTCATCTGCTTTACTGGGAGCTGTGGCCTCTGAAGCTTTTGCATCGTTGCTAGGCTCAGAAGTTTTGGGTGCTTCGCTACTGGCAGCAGGAGCAGAGGCTGCAGTTGACTCCTCTTGCTTGGATGCCTGTTCGTTGTTCTTCTGTGGTTCTACTTTCGCATCAACAACTGCCTCAGACTTCTCTGGTTCTGCTTTCTGACTTTCATCCTGGGTCACTGTTTTCTCCTTCTCTCCTTCTTTTTCTTCTATCTTGTTGGCAGCAACCTGAGTATCCTTTTCACCCTTCTCCTCCTTGCTGTTCTCCTTCACTTCTGTGGTCTCTGTGGTTTGCTGAGCATTCTCGGCTTCCTTTGGAGTTTCCTCTTCCTCAGTTGCTGCTCCTTCAGCCTTCTTGTCTTTGTCTTTAGCTTTTTCATCATTGACACTGTATCCCTTCTTCTTCTTGCTCAGTTTGCCTCCCATATTGGAGCTCTGTAAGAGACAAGAGAAGCAGCTCATTAACCAAAGCCCAGCACTTATTGCTGAGAAAATCAAATCAGCTGAGGTGCAAATGAAAAAATGATGCTGGCTCCTGAAAAGAAGACTACATCAGGTTTGGTCAGCCATTATCAGCTGAACACACTGACACTGCTGAGCACCATGGCCACTGAACATACATCCCACTCAGCCCTGCAGCACTTCAGTCAGTAATTCCCTTCTGCCACTTCCCCTTCTGAACGGTTTTTCTTTTAAGCCCCTAATCTTGGCTAATGTCAGAGGTGAAGGGGCAGGAGTAACAAAATGATAGAGGACTAACATACATCACAGTCTCGGGTGTTAAGACAAATGGATATAAAAGGTGGATGCAGGAAAAAGCTTTCTTTATATTCAAGCTGAGCACAAACCAGATTTAAGTGTCAATCCTGGCACACACCCACACTTAACACGAAGGCCACAATGACTCCAGCAAAGGCTATGAAGAAGCTTTCATTAAGGGGTGGGAAGATCAAGGCAAGCCTAAAGTCAGTGAGAAAGCTGATGTTCCCCCCAGGTCAGAATACTACATCTACTCGCTCCACATCTGCCACCAGTTACCACGCAGCCAACTCCATCTTCCACTGTAGACACAGCTGGCACACGGAGACCTAAAGCACATTGCCTCTCTCACACAGAGGGGTGCAGGCATCACCTTCCAGCAGCCCCAGAAGCAGCGATGTCCCCATGCACAGAGCCCCTGGCAGCCCTTTCCCTGCCCGCGGTTCCTGCAGAGATTACCTTCCTGGAGCCCCACATTCACACACAGAGCAGTACCTCACAGCCCTCCACAGTGGGGAAACACAGCCTGAAACACCAGCCTGTGACCTCTCAGTAAGGCAAGAGAAGCAAATATGGGCACTTCTGGCTACAAGCTCGTATGTGAGACGATACAGTTAAAAAACGGGGGAGAAGAAGGGTGAATGCTTTGTAGCCTCTGTTTGCAGCTCCCAATGACAAGTAATCGAGCACACAGGTTGCCTGTTTAAAAGCTGAGCACGTCTAACTACACCAATATTTATAGATCCTTCACGTGGGAGTTTTAACCAAGATTATGCACAATCCTTCACAGTACTTCAAAGCAAACTTCGTCTTTTAAACCCAAAGGAGACACAGATAGATTGGGTTGTTAATGAACAGAAAAACCTCTATGATTGGCTAAAAAAAATTATACTTCTGGTATTAAAATGAATGTCTCATTCATACAAAATGAAAGGTTAATGGAAAACAATCAACCAACCAACCAATCCTAGTTTCATACTCTTTGAAAGCAGAAAGTGATTTTGTTTTTTCAAAGTACTGTCAAACAAATGTTTAATTTAAGAGCTTCTCCAGAGGAGATAAATCATTCTAGCCTTCTATTTACAGCAGAGACCCTGTATTTTTTCATGCACTGGCCAAAGCTGTGGATACACACCAGCAAAAAACTCATAGGAGTGCTCACAGAAGGCTGCTTATTAAATAATATTAAATTTGGGGACAGAGTGGCTGGAGAGCAGCCAGGAAGAAAGGGATCTGGGGGTTCTGGTAAATAGTAGGCTGAAGATGAGCCAGCAGTGTGCCCAGGTGGCCAAGAGAGCCAGTGGCATCCTGGCCTGTATCAGGAACAGTGTGGCCAGTAGGACAAGGGAGGTTATTCTGCCCCTGTACTCAACACTGGTCAGGCCACACCTTGAGTGCTGTGTCCAGTTCTGGGCTCCTCAATTCAAGAGAGATGTTGAGGTGCTGGAACATGTCCAGAGAAGGGCAACGAAGCTGGTGAGGGGCCTGGAACACAAACCCTATGAGGAGAGGCTGAGGGAGATGGGGGTGTGCAGCCTGGAGAAGAGGAGGCTCAGGGGGGACCTCATTGCTGTCTACAACTACCTGAAGGGAGGTTGTAGCCAGGTGGGGTTGGTCTCTTCTGCCAGGCAACCAGCAACAGAACAATGGGACACAGTCTCAAGTTGTGCCAGAGAAGGTCTAGGCTGGATCTTAGGAGGAGGTTCTTGCCAGAGAGAGTGATTGGCATTGGAATGGGCTGCCCAGGGAGGTGGTGGAGTCACTGTCCCTGGAGGTGTTCAAGCAAAGCCTGGATGAGGCACTTAGTGCCATGGTCTGGTTAACTGGATAGGGCTGGGTGCTAGGTTGGATTGGATGATCTTGGAGGTCTCTTCCAACCTGGCTGATTCTATGATTCTAATTTTAACTACTACTAAGAATGAGCTCTCTCTCTGTACATTTTCTGCTGTACCCAGATACAAAGCCCAGGCACACCCCAGCAGTGGACTTTTCCTCATGTCATGGGCAAAAATGAGATGCAGTCAGCAGAGAACTTTCTGATTTGGGCTCTCAAAAAGAGTATTTGCAAATACCGTTGAAGGGCCAGCACACAGCCCTGCAAAATGGTAACACAGTGTTACTGAAACGCTGCTTTGTTGTCTGAAATGTTATAGGCAACAGCAATAAAAGGATTAGCTTCCACCGAGTCACAATTGAGTAATCTAATCTCTACCTCCATGGCAGATACCAGCACTTTCAGTTTTTAAGGCAGCCTATAGGCATTAGTTTGTTACGTGACACATTTACAGGCTTCTCCATACTCTGTAAACTCCATCTTATTTTTTTTACATCCAATTATAACCAAAGGCTTCAAAAAAAGGCTTTTGCAAGTTAATGGGATCAGAGATTTACACTGAAGTCATGTGTTATGTGCCAATTTGCAATCCCTAATTAAGCCTGTATTTGTTTCCCAGCAAAGTCCAGGTACTGTGAGCCTAATTTCTTTTGCTGTGACTTCTGTGTTTGTTCAGATTTTGCTATTTCATGTAGTATATTTGCTATTGCATGTAGTACTTTCATGCAGTAACTCAGCATAATGTTATGTTTTGTTCCCCAAACCCCTTTTAAACTCAGATACAGCTGGCTACTGAATGCATATGCCAAAGGACCTTTAATAAGTGGAGAAGCGTGCATATGAGAAATGTGGTCTCAGGCTATGAAAGGAAACATGCACTGTCTACTCAGAGGTGTGCTGAGAAATCACCGTGTCTCAATTTGCATCACAGCCAACTGGCTCAATACAGATAGAACAGAATAGAATCAATCAGGTTGGAAGAGACCTCCAAGATCATCCAGTCCCATCTAGCACCCAGCCCTATCCAGTCAACCAGGCCATGGCACTAAGTGCCTCATCCAGGCTTTGCTTGAACACCTCCAGGGACGGCGACTCCACCACCTCCCTGGGCAGCCCATTCCAATGCCAATCACTCTCTCTGGCAAGAACTTCCTCCTAACATCCAGCCTAGACCTCCCCTGACACAACTTGTGACTGTGTCCCCTTGTTTTGTTGCTGGTTGTCTGGGAGAAGAGACCAACCCCCACCTGGCCACAGCCTCCCTTCAGGTAGTTGTAGACAGCAATGAGGTCCCCCCTGAGCCTCCTCTTCTGCAGGCTGCACACCCCCAGCTCCCTCAGCCTCTCCTCATAGGGTTTGTGTTCCAGGCCCTTCACCAGCCTTGTTGCCCTTCTCTGGACACGTTCCAGCGGCAGAAGATGGAGATGAGATTCAAAAACTACCATTATGTTCTGTGAGCAAATATTTACAATTGCAAATGGACTGCCACCTTCCAGCACAATTTCAGCTACTGTATAACAGAACAGATTCACTGCATCTCACACCTCCCCACTGAAAAGCTGCCTAAATCGTCCTCATAATAGCTATTATGCAAAAGTGCAGCAATCACCAGGGTCATTGCCCATCCTTGCAGGCAGCAATGCTGCAAAGTTCCTTCTCCCTCACACATGAATTACAAATACTGCTCCTCCACTTCCCAGCCTCCTGATAACCAGGCTCTCTTGTCACATTCTCCAGAAACACTTGCCCCTACATGCTCCACTGCCTCAAACAGATGCTAATCTAATCTCTGTCCCACCTTACTTTGCCTGAAGCAGGTTTTTTAACATTCTGAAGAACATACCTGAAGTGCAAAGTCTCAGGGTGCAGCAGACACAAAGTAAACCCTCAGAATTTTTAAATGACAATCAGCTATACCTGGAAGGAAAGTAGCACCTAGATCAAGCCACCTAAAAATCACTGTGACTCTGCTGGGCATTCTTGCAGGGATAATCCTGCCTGGTGCCACATAAAAGTGAATCTCAGTGAAAAGTCTCACAAGTGAAACAAACAGCAACAGAGCTATGCATTCTTACAGTGTGAAATCCACTCTCTATTACTACCTGCATATTAACACTTGCAAGATTACAGACTTTTTTTACTCCACTCCACCAAAGGACTGTCTGTCCCAGTGAGACTGATGGTCACAGCTCCATTGCTCAGCCTCTCCCATTTCCCCTCCCTCTTCCTAAGACCCATAATCATTGCATCCAGCTTAGGAATGATAGACACAGGAAAAAACTGCCTACAATTAGAGTAGAATAGAACAGAATCANCTCCTAATATCCAGCCCATACTTCCCCTGGCACAACTTGAGGCTGTGTCCCCTTGTTCTGTTGCTGGTTGCCTGGCAGAAGAGACCAACCCCCACGTGGCTACAGCCTCCCTTCAGGTAGTTGTAGACAGCAATGAGGTCCCCCCTGAGTCTCCTCTTCTGCAGGCTGCACACCCCCAGCTCCCTCAGCCTCTCCTCATAGGGTTTACGCTCCAGGCCCTTCACCAGCCTTGTTGCTGGACACGTTCACCAAGGAGGCTAAATCCCAGCATAGCTTCAGTTATTTGCACAACCACTGACAGTGATTTTGAACTAACTTTAACAGCTACCAGCTGAGTGCACACAATAGCAAGCATGCCCAAAACAAAGATCCTTGAAGATGTTCATGCTGAGCACTACTCCTGTAAACTGAAAGAAAAAGGTTCTCAAGAGAGACAGTCTAAAAGCAGATTCTATATAAGAAATTGCAATACATCAGTTGTTGTCAGAGAATTCTGATGACCCAGTTTGAAGTGCTTTAGAATAGCAAGGTTAAATATGACTCTTTGAAGTATAACAGACTTCATCTGCTTCTCAGCCTGCTCAATATTCTCTGGCTGTGTTGCTCTTCTCCTGCAAGAAGAGTTCACTGTGGAGAAGTCCTACAACAGAAGCAAAGATTTCTTCAGAGTACTTCTGTTTGTTGTGCTTATCCTCAAGTTTCAGTTCTCCTGTAAAAAGCAAGAGAGAACTGAAGAGCTTGCACAGATACCTATCTTATTGTACAGAAAAAAAAAAAGACTATTTGTATTACAAAATATCATTTCTAAAAGTTACCTACTTTAGATATTCATGGTAATTGTGATTCCTTGGGACAACAGTATCCAAATAAGAGTTAAGACCATAATACAACAGGAAGAACTCACAGACCACTTCAGATTTTACACCTGATCTGACAGAGACGAGTCCCTGGCACATAGGCAGCACACATCTGATAGAGACGATTCCCTGGCACATAGGCAGCACACATCTGATAGAGATGAGTCCCTGGCACATAGGCAGCACACATTTGTAAAGCTTGGGAAAGGAAATATTAAATGAAGTTTTACATTTGAAATTGTGCTTCCACTCTGAAAAAGTCAGCAAAGATCTGTCTGCCCAAGTAGATTCTTTCTGTGCTTATACATTTTGATGTATTTCATCTAACACACACTTCCACATTTCATGACAGGGTCTGGCTATTACAGGAATGGACTTGCTATCACCTTGGTTCTCAGTACAGAGAGCAGTACATCAGGAAGGAACAAAACCACAGGTATCACCTGTATATGACCAAAGTTTGCTTGCCAATGCTCCTGTTCAAACTCAGGCAAAGTGTAGGGAGGTTAGTCTATCTGCAGAAAAGCTAGTTCAGGAAGACTGTATCTTCTGAAATCCCACTGCCTGCATTGCAGTGTAGGCATGTGGTGGGTCAGGCCAACCCTTGCACAAGCCTGTTTCCAGGCATGACTTATCTCACGTAGCCTGCAGACAAGAGCTGTAAAATGCACATTCTCCCTAAGGGAGGGTTTCAACACTTCAAATCACAGGAAATACCAATCCCAGAAACTGCCTCATCCCCCAGCTGCTCAAAACAAATAAAAAGATCTTAAAGAAACTATTATAACTCTGTACCTCATTAATTCCCTCTACACCTCTGTTTAAAAGAAGTAAGTTTTAATAAAGAGACATACATAGAAACTTAAAGAAATAAGGAATCTCCAAACACAATTTTCACAACAGTTTATGAAATAAAAGATGTCACTTAGAATGAACAGAAATGCTAGGTCTCAGTCATGTTCAATCCTCTTCACATCCTCCCATCCCATTCCCCCCCACTCCCCTCCTCCTTCCCTCTTCTATTCCCTCTTCTCCCTGCCCCTCCCCTTCCTTCCTTTCTCCTCTCTTCTCCTTCCCTCTCCTATGCTTCCCTCCCATTCCCTCCTCTCTGCAGCTCCTTCCAAATTCCTTCCTTCCTTTCAAATTCCAAACTCCTTCTAAATCCCTTCCTTTGGAATTCCTTCTGAATTCCTTCCTTCTGCTTGTCCCCCTTCCCTCAAAGCATCACTACTCTAGCTGCAGAAGTCTGTGGAAGAAAGTACATTAATGCATTGCCTTACGCAGTCTCACTGCCTGTCACCACATGTACTAAAGCCACTTCAGGGAAGCAGTGGCCTGTGAGCTGCAGAGCTGCTCTGTAGGAGGGTTCTTGCTCCCAAATGTAAGCACCAGATTTCTTTAAGCCAATAGAATCACAGAATCATAGAATGGTTTAGGTTGGAAGGGACCTCAAGGATCATCCAGCTCCAACCCCCTGCCATAGGCAGGGACACCTCCCACTAGAGCAGCTTGCTCAAGACCTCATCCAGCCTGGCCTTAAACACCTCCAGGGAGGAAGCATCCACAACCTCCCTGGGCAACCTGTGCCAGTGTCTCACCACCCTCACTGTAAAGAACTTCCTCCTAATATCCAGTCTAAATCTCCCCTCTGCCAGTTTAAACCCATTCCCCCTCGTCCTGACATTACCAGACCTTGTCAGTAGTCCCTCCCCAGCCTTCCTGTAGGCTCCCTTCAGATACTGCAAAGCCACTCTAAGGTCTCCTCGAAGCCTTCTCTTCTCCAGGCTGCAGAGCCCCAACTCTCTCAGCCTGTCCTCATAGCAGAGCTGCTGTAGCCCTCTGAGCATCTTCGTGGCTCTCCTCTGGACCCGCTCCAGCAGTTCCATGTCCTTCTTGTGCTGGGGGCTCCAGAACTGCACACAGTACTGCAGGTGGGGTCTGAGGAGAGCAGAGTAAAGGGGCAGAATCCCCTCCCTTGCCCTGCTGCCCACACTGCTCTTGCTGCAGCCCAGCACATGGTTGGCTGTCTGGGCTGCATGTGCAGCAATACACCCTTAGCTTCTCCAGCCATCTGCCATCTTGCAGAAAACATGAGCTGAACATGGACCTGTCTTGCCTTCCTGAGTCAACAAGCAGCACATAAGAAATGCGCTGTGATGTGCAAACTCCCTACTAACCCCTGGTGAGGCTGTGTTCTGTAGGCAGAGATAACATCTTTCATCAGACCAGCTAATATGGAGAGAAATAACATCACTTCTCTTCTCCTTGGACGATTGTCTACAGCTGATCAATTTTGATGTTAGCATTATTTGATCCCTTCCTCTTGCCAGTTTCAAATCAGAAACATCGGAAAGCAGCCCTGTGGAGAGGGACCTGGGGGTCCTGGTGGCTAACAAGTTAACCATGGCACAGCAATGTGCCCTTGTAGCCAGGAAGGCCAATGGGATCCTGGGGTGGATTAGGAAGAGTGTGTCCAGCAGATCAACGGAGGTTCTTCTCCCCCTCTACTCTGCCCTGCTGAGACCTCATCTTGAATAGCCTGTTCAGTTTTGGGCTCCCCAGTTTAAGAGGGACAGGGATCTGCTGGAGAGGGTCCAGCAGAGGGCTACAAGGATGATTAGGGGACTGGAGGGCATGGCTGATGAGGAGAAGCTGAGGGACCTGGGGCTTTTTAGTCTGGAGAAGAGAAGCCTTAGAAGAGATTTGATAAATGTTTCTGAGTATCTGAAGGCTGGCCAGGATGGAGAGACAGGCTCTGCTCACTTGCTCCCCGGGATAGGACAAGGAGCAATGGGTGGACTGGATGATCTTGGAGGTCTCTTCCAACCTGATTGGTTCTGTGATTCTGTGATTCTGATTCTGTGTAAGTTGCAGCAGAAGAGGTTCTGCCTCAACACAAGGGGGAACTTCTTTACTGTAAGGGTCCCAGAGCACTGTCACAGACTCCCCAGAGAGGTTGTGGGTTCTCCTTCTCTGGAGTCTTTCAAGGCCTGTCTGGATGTGTTCCTCTGTGATCTGTGTTAGATAGGATTGTCCTGCTCTGGCAGGGGGTTGGAGTCGATGATCTCCCTGGGTCCCTTCCAACCCCTAACATCCTCTGATCCTGTGAACATACAGTTTAACAACAACCTGTTTCTCAGAAGCGATCCAATGCAACACTACACTGCCCAGCAGAATACACGCAACTGCCAGTGCCTCCAATTTCATCCCTGGCAGGTCCTGCAAGGCTGTTTTGCATTGTTCACAATGGAAACCCAAATACTAAAAACTAAGCAACACAGAAGAAGCATAAACTAAGTTCTTTTTACATCCAGTGTATTCAGTTCATCCAGTGCTCTGATTGCTTATACTAGAAATGCTACCATCAATTTGGACGAGGCACTTAGTGCCATGGTCTAGTTGAGTGGATAGGGCTGGGTGCTAGGTTGGACTGGATGATCTTGGAGGTCTCTTCCAACCTGGTTGATTCTATTGTATTGTATTGTATTGTATTGTATTGTATTGTATTGTATTCTATTCTATTCTATTCTATTGTATTCTATTCTATTCTATTCTAATCTATTCTAATTTCTACTTGCCCCATCTATTCTGTTCTAATTTCGACTTGCCCCATCTGTCTCATGCATTCTAACAGCCCTCCTACAGACCTGAGATGCAGCTCACATCCGAAGCAGTTTTCCTATATCCCGATTAACTGCATATCTTCTTATTGTCGAATAATACAAGCAGCTTGCAGACAGGCTCACACAGGTACACAAAGGCAGCCAAAAGTCAGCCTGCCCCAGACTGAGATCTTAATCACACTATTGTTAGGCAGGCAGTGGGAAGGGGAAACTCTGCTGTAAACATTTGTTTTGCAGAGAGTACAAGAGCAACACTCGTAGAAAGTTTGCAGATTTCGAAACAACCTGAAAGCCTAAGCCAAAAATATAAGCATGTGCCTCCTCCTTACTCGTTCTAAATTGCCCCATGACTTTAATGTCTGTGCATGGACTTCCAGCAAGCAGTTAAATAGTATTTTACACTAGCCTAAGTTTTCTATTCTGTATCCTAGAATTAAGTTCCTAAATATGAAATGATGCAATTTTCAGAGACAGTTATTGCATACATCCTTTGGACTGGATGATCCTGGTGGTCCTTTCCAACCATAGTGATTCATAGTGATTAGATGCTGTGCTGAGGGATTTGGTTTAGTCAAGGACAGGCACTTAGTGCCATGGTCTAGCTGACTGGATAGGGCTGTGTGACAGGTTGGACTGGGTGGTCTCGGAGGTCTCACAACTCTTCCAACCTGGTTGATTCTATTCTATTCTATTCTATTCTATTCTATTCTATTCTACTCTATTCTCACACAAGCACAACATGAGGTTTGGGTTTTTAAACAGCATACATCACACACAAAGGAAAAGCTCACGTTCCAGACTTTTAAAACAAATCTTATTTTGAATGAGTATTTGTCCTGGATTTTTACCTTTTTTTCCCCCTTCCTCCCTCCATTTTTGACACAAAGTATTACACACAAACTACCAGGCTTACCAGTTTCACTTTGGTTACTTGGGGAGGATTATCAAAATAAGGTGGAACTGGTGCACCACACTGACCAGAAAGCAATGAGCACTAAGCAGCTGATCTCTATCTGTGTCTTAGAAATATCTCTGTCCACCTCTTTCATCACTACTCACTCACACTCCTCTAATGGCTGTACAAAACAGCAAGATGGCTTAGGCAATCTTTATTCAGACTGACAATATTCTCCACAAACTGATAAATGACAGCTCTATTTCTTGGCCCAGAAGAATAGGTATGCATCAGTGAATAATGCCATCAGGTTATTATGCTTTTTCAGTGCCACATTCTGGTAATAAGCTAACACATATCCAGGGCATGTCCTGCATGGCTGAGAGGAAAGAGAGTCTGCTTTACAGTTGCAAGTGGTGCAAGCTGACAGAAGGAGCTGTAGAACAAACCACATCTCCTGTGGGTTTGTGTCCCAGCACAATACTGCTTTGCATGGTCTGCTTTAAGAAACCCACTTTGAAATGTAAAGTGCTTCTAATAATGCTAAAGAGCTATGACAGGCAATAAACTGTACCATGTCATGACTGGATGATCTGCCAGCAGTGTGCCCAGGTGGCCAAGAAAGCCAATGGCATCCTGGCCTGTATGAGGAACAGTGTGGCCAGTAGGAGAAGGGAGGTTATTCTGCCCCTGTACTCAGCACTGGTCAGACCACACCTTGAGTACTGTGTCCAGTTCTGGGCTCCTCAATTCAAGAGAGATGTTGAGGTGCTGGAACATGTCCAGAGAAGGGCAACAAGGCTGGTGAGGGGCCTGGAACACAAACCCTATGAGGAGAGGCTGAGGGAGCTGGGGGTGTGCAGCCTGGAGAAGAGGAGGCTCAGGGCAGACCTCATTGCTGTCTACAACTACCTGGAGGGAGGTTGTAGCCAGGTGGGGGTTGGTCTCTTCTCACAGGCAACCAGCAACAGAATAAGGGGACACAGCCTCAAGTTGTGCCAGGGCAGGTCTAGGCTGGATGTCAGGAGGAAGTTGTTGGCAGAGGGAGTGATTGGCATTGGAATGGGCTGCCCAGGGAGGTGGTGGAGTCACCATCCCTGGAGGTGTTCAAGAAAAGCCTGGATGAGGCACTTAGTGCCATGTTCTGGTTGATTGGCTAGGGCTGGGTGCTAGGTTGGACTGGATGATCTTGGAGGTCTCTTCCAACCTGGCTGATTCTATGATTCTATGTGTTAGATATGTCACCTTGAATTCCAGACTTCCAGATCCTGATTGCCTGACATTCTTTCTGACATCTTCAGCGACTGTACTTTCTCTTTGCTTTTACTAGTTTTGGTTTGAGTTATATTGGGATGGATGATCACCTCAGCTAGAGGGGAAGTTACATAAGGCTAGAGGCTAACAAGCCCATGTGGCAAGATGTAAAGTGAGCAGCTAGTGCAATTCGTGGATTACACTGAGATTTATGCTGAAACCATGCGAGGCAGAAATCAAACTTAGTAATTATTCAGCCAGAACCACTCCATGCTAGCAGCTATGCAAAAAAAAACCAGGAGAACAAACAATGCAGCAGGAATGAAAGTGTAAGCCAGGAAAGATGATCATGTGCCTATTTCATTCCAACAAAGCACCTTGGTTTCCTTTTCTATTTAAGTATTAGTATGAAACCTGTCCATCTTAGAGCTATCAACTTAAAACTCACTAAATAAAAGCAAAAGAAAAACAACTTTGCAGGGATAGCTGTCAAGCTGCATGGAATCCTTTCCCACCCCCTCACCTGAGCACTGGCTCGAATTTGTGTCAATGGATTGTAACTAATACCTATTTATGGCTGCAATTCAGTTTCTGCAGTTCAGGTGGCTTAGCAGTTGCTTTAGATATATTACACTTAATGCAGACTAGTCCTCCATCAAGGGTGTTTGTATGCCAACTTACAGTTTTGGTTAGCTCAGACCACACAACTGAAAAGCCCTTACTATCCAAGGCCCACATGCTGTACAGAAAGCTATTAATAGAGATCTTTCAGAGTCACTTCTTCACTTTAAAGAGCTTTCAGCCCATGGCTATTGGAAAAATTATTTATTCTAACCAAAGGCAGACAGACATCAACACAAAGTAGAACTGAGCATTTTCACATATTGCTGAAAGCTCCTTTGCATTCATGCCTCTAGGCTGAGGACGTCTGTATATAGGCATTTCAATTCACAGTTCCAAATACAGACATTTCCTTCACTTTTGGTTCACTTCAGGAGACAGATTTTTTTCTCAAGCTGAGAAAGCTCAGGTTTATCCAGCTGGATTTTTTTCTCAAGCTAAGAAAGCTCAGGTTTGTCCAGCTGGAGAGAGATGAAGCTACTGCTTGGCAGATATTGTAATGTTTTATTAAAGACAGATGTAAGAAAACAAAGTAATTTTGCTTATATAGAACATCATGAATGCTTGAAAACTACAATAAGCCCCTTTAAATTTGTTTGCATTAGGCTTTTAGGGTGCTGGACTAATGCATCATGATCAGTGGTGTATTCACAGAATCATAAACCATAGAATCAAGCAGGTTGGAAGAGACCTGCAAGATCATCCAGTCCAACCTAGCACCCAGCCCTATCCAGTCAACCAGACCATGGCACTAAGTGCCTCATCCAGGCTTTGCTTGAACACCTCCAGGGACTGCGACTCCACCACCTCCCTGGGCAGCCCATTCCAATGCCAATCACTCTCTCTGCCAACAACTTCCTCCTAACATCAAGCCTATACTTCCCCTGGCACAACTTGAGACTGTGTCCCCTTGTTCTATTGCTGGTTGTCTGGGAGAAGAGACCAACCCCCACCTGGCTACAGCCTCCCTTCAGGTAGTTGTAGACAGCAATGAGCTCTGCCCTGAGCTTCCTCTTCTCCAGGCTAAACACCCCCAGCTCCCTCAGCCTCTCCTCATAGGGTTTGTGTTCCAGGCCCCTCACCAGCTTTGTTGCCCTTCTCTGGACATGTTCCAGCACCTCAACATCTCTCTTGAATTGAGGAGCTCAGAACTGGACACAGTACTTAAGGTGTGGCCTGAGCAGTGTTGAGTAGAGGGGAAGAACAACCTCCCTTGTCCTACATTACATTTTGGATGTAATAGTGTTTGTTTTTTCATTATGAGTAGATGGAGGGCATCCAAATGTTGTTGCAGAGCCCTCTGGTTCCATGTAGCATATTATGGTAATTATGTCAATATGAGGCTTTTGAAAAATATTTTATTATCAGTGTCTGTGGACAACCTGTTCTGTAGTCAGTGGTGAGAAATTTACCCTAAAACAAAACAAACCACACAAAACCAAACAAACAAACCAAAACAACAACAGTTTAGGCTGAATTTCCAAAGTAGCATCATCTCCATGTAAAAACTTCAAATAACTGTTAGGGAGGAAGTGAAAATATTATGGGGTGGGTTGTTTTTATTTCTTTCAAGCTAAAATAAAACTACTTTCATTATCAGATTTGTCAAAAGCCAGTCAGGAAACATGTTACGTGTGCCTAAACATCTAAAAGATCCTAGTCTGAGAAGGAAGTGAAGCTAAATACTATGGGATCATAACCACACATCACTCAGTTTCAAATTAACTCAGTTCCTTTGAATTCTATTTATAAGTTGGCTAACAAGTTAACCATGGCACAGCAATGTGCCCTTGTGGCCAGGAAGGCCAATGGGACCCTGGGGTGGATTAGGAAGAGTGTGTCCAGCAGATCAAGGGAGGTTCTCCTTCCCCTCTACTCTGCCCTGCTGAGACCTCATCTTGAATACTGCCTTCAGTTTCAGGCTTTCCAATTGAAGAGGGACAGGGATCTGCTGGAGAGGGTCAGCAGAGGGCTACAAGGATGATTAGGAGACTGGAGGGCATGGCTGATGAGGAGAGGCTGAGGGACCTGGGGCTTTTTAGTCTGGAGAAGACTGAGAGGGGATTTGATAAATGTTTCTAAGTATCTGAAGGCTGACCAGGACAGAGGGACAGGCTCTGCTCACTGCTCCCTGGGACAGGACAAGGAACAATGGGTGTAAGTTGCAGCACAGGAGGTTCCTCCTCAACACAAGGGGGAACTTCTTTACTGTAAGGGTCCCAGAGCACTGGAACAGGCTCCCCAGAGAGGTTGTGGGGTCTCCTTCTCTGGAGCCTTTCAAGGCCTGTCTGGATGTGTTCCTCTGTGACCTGTGTTAGACAGGATTATAGAATCATAGAATGGTTTAGGTTGGAAGGGACCTCAAGGATCATCCAGCTCCAACCCCCTGCCATAGGCAGGGACATCTCCCACTAGAGCAGGCTGCTCAAGGCCTCATCCAGCCTGGCCTTAAACGCCTCCAGGGAGGAAGCATCCACAACCTCCCTGGGCTCTGGCAGGGGGGTTGGAGTTGATGATCTGCCTGGGTCCCTTCCAACCCCTAACATCCTCTGATCCTGTGATCTCATAATTTCTTTATAACCTCAGAGTATTTAGAAGCTTTTTTAAGCATCAGCCCTAGTATTAATTACAAAAATAATCTAAGATTTCACTTTTTATCCTCATTTCAGCAAGAAAACTCCTAAAAGAGCCTTAAATCCCAAAGACATTTTTTGTCTCATGGTTTCTTATAACACCATTCATTGAAACGGTGAAGGCTGGGAACACTGCATGCTTGCAAGGACAGAAAGGTATCTGAAACATTCATCATAAAAATGAATGCAAATTTATTTCAGTCATTTATACTTGTGAGCTCAGTGCTCAGAGAAATTCAAGAAATAGGAGTTCTTTAAATACACTTTAAAATTTGTGTGAGTCTTTTTCCTTAGTATGCTCTGATGAGTTAACCTTACATATGCACGAGTCAAGGCGTCCAGCAACACTTGAAATAAGCCTGGCAAAGGACTATACAAGCCCACACAGGGAAGAAAAGATTGTGGACAGAAGAGAACTGAGTCTCTGGTGGCTGATATATTAGGAGTGCAGAGATGGGAGTCTCTCAAAATCTTTACAGGTAGAGAAAGGAGGCACTCCCAACAATTTCTCCATTTCAAACCTGCACGGAGAATCCAAAATTGTCCTAAAAAATATTAAATTAGCTTTAAAGAATGAAAGTCAGTAACAATCTCTGGGTGAGACCCCAGCTGGAGTACTGTAGGAGCCCTTATTACAAGAGTGATGTGGATGTGCTGGAGCATGTCCAGAGAAGGGCCACGAGAGGATGAGCAGAGGGCTGGAGCACCTCTCCTATGAGGACAGACTGAAAGAGTTGGGGCTGTTCAGCCTGAAGAAGAGGAGGCTCCCAGGTGACCTCCATTCCAGCATCTGAAGGGGGCCTACAAAGAACAAAAAAAAGTGGGAAGGGACTTTTCAGGATATCAGGGAGTGACAGGACTAGGGGGAATGGAGCAAAGCTGGAGATGAGTAGGTTCAGGCTGGATGTGAGGAGGAAGTCATTCAGCATGAGAGCGGTGAGAGCCTGGAATGGGTTGCCCAGGGAGGTGTTTAAGGCCAGGCTGGATGAGGCTGTGGCCATCCTGATCTAGGGTAGGGTGTCCCTGCCCATGGCAGGGGGCTTGGAACTAGATGATCCTTGTGGTCCCTTCCAACCCTGACTTATTCTATGATACTAGAAGCTACCTACAATGTGTCACTGGAAGATGATCTATGCTATTAGCTCTCCATCTACTAAGCTTCTGGAGTGTTTTGACATAAATTCCTTCACTCATTTGCACTTAACTGATATTTTCGCTGCTCTAAGTGGTCTTCCAGCTGGAGCACTCTAACAATCATTTTGATTTTATTGATGTTATTTATAGCATGGAACTAACCCACAAATGAAAACATGAGAATTTTAAATTGGCTGTCTGTTGGGCCACTTCAACTGTTTTGCCTGGATATTTGTTACCATCTTAGAATCATAGAATCATAGAATGGTTTAGGTTGGAAGGGACCTCAAGGATCATCCAGCTCCAACCCCCTGCCATAGGCAGGGACACCTCCCACTAGAGCAGGCTGCTCAAGGCCTCATCCAGCCTGGCCTTAAACACCTCCAGGGAGGAAGCATCCACAACCTCCCTGGGCAACCTGTGCCAGTGTCTCACCACCCTCACTGTAAAGAACTTCCTCCTAACATCCAGTCTAAATCTCCCCTCTTCCAGCTTAAACCCATTCCCCCTCGTCCTGACATTACCAGACCTTGTCAATAGTCCCTCCCCAGCCTTCCTGTAGGCTCCCTTCAGATACTGGAAAGCCACTCTAAGGTCTCCTCGAAGCCTTCTCTTCTCCAGGCTGCAGAGCCCCAACTCTCTCAGCCTGTCCTCATAGCAGAGCTGCTGCAGCCCTCTGATCATCTTCGTGGCTCTCCTCTGGACCCGCTCCAGCAGTTCCATGTCCTTCTTGTGTTGGGGGCTCCAGAACTGCACACAGTACTCCAGGTGGGGTCTGAGGAGAGCAGAGTAAAGGGGGAGAATCCCCTCCCTTGCCCTGCTGCCCACACTGCTCTTGATGCAGCCCAGCACAGGGTTGCTGTCTGGGCTGCATGTGCACACTGCCGGCTCATGTTGAGCTTCTCGTCGACCCAGACCCCCAGGTCCTTTTCCTCAGGGCTGCTCTCAGCCATTCCCCACCCAGCCTGTATCTGTGCCTGGGATTGCACCGACCCAGGTGCAGGACCTTACACTTGGCCTTGTTAAATGTCATGAGGTTGTCCTGGGCCCACCTCTCCAGCCTGTCCAGGTCCCTCTGGATGGCATCCCTGCCCTCCAGCAAGTTTCCTGTGTCATTCTTATTTCTAGCAATTGGCAAGTAACTATTTGCTCTCAGGCTGGATTAAAATAGAAGCAGTTTAAAATGTTTTTCAGACCAATACAGAGATATTATCTACTATATCAAGTAATTCAGATAAAAATCAATGTGCAATTTCAGTATTGTTGAAGATACAGGAGTACCTTCAGGATACACTTTGGTTTAGGTTCTCAATTTTATTTCCAACATTCAGTTAAGTGCTTCTGAGATTTCCCCCTTATGATCTTTCCCTAAATGACAGACGCAAGAAACAGTACAAAGAACTTAGTCTTTACAAAATGCTGTGATCACAAACAATAATTGTGCAGTTCCACTTGAAGAACTACTAAGTAATGTCCAGCTGGACTCCAGCACTGTTTGCTAGCCCTATGAATGAAGTGAGAAGCTGGATCAAAAATACTGAACCAGAGGCCCTGGAACTAGATGACTTTGCTGAACTTCACATTCAACACTCTCTATCAAAAATTAAGTGTTTCATACACATCCCAACTGCACAACAGCTACAGTTACTTAAATGTGATCCTCAGCTACTAGAAACAGAATCATAGAATTGACCAGGTTGGAAGAGACCTCCAAGATCATCCAGTCCAACCTAGCACCCAGCCCTAGCCAATCAACCAGAACATGGCACTGAGTGCCTCATCCAGGCTTTTCTTGAACAGATCCAGGGATGGTGACTCCAGCACCTCCCTGGGCAGCCCATTCCAATGCCAATCACTCTCTCTGTGAAGAACTTCCTCCTAACATCCAGCCTAGACCTCCTCTGGCACAACTTGAGGCTGTGTCCCCTTGTTCTGTTGCTGGTTCCCTGGGAAAAGAGGCCAATCCTCCCCTGGCTACAGCCTCCCTTCAGGTAGTTGTAGACAGCAATGAGGTTTCCCCTGAGCCTCTTCTTCTCCAGGCTGCACACCCCCAGCTCCCTCAGCCTCTCCTCATAGGGTTTGTGTTCCAGGCCCCTCACCAGCTTTGTTGCCCTTCTCTGGACATGTTCCAGCACCTCAACATCTCTCTTGAATTGAGGAGCCCAGAACTGGACACAGTACTCAAGGTGTGGCCTGATCAGTGTTGAGTACAGGGGCAGAATAACCTCCCGTGTCCTACTGGCCAACCTATTCCTGACAAACATTCATACTAGCAAGCAGCAGCTGGAAAACATTCACATCAATGGTAAACCCAAATGGATAACTATCTGCTGGTAAACCTGAATGGATATCAGTATCTGCTAGCTAATAACCAGAGAAAAGAAGTATTACACCTGCCTAAACAGATCAAGAGTAACTTTCTTCCCAACTGAGCATCAGCCCCTTCAGACTACTGTAATGGGATTTAAGAGTTTATTGAAAGCATATTGTACCTTGCAAATATAAAGAATATCATTTCCCCACTGTACACTGCAGACATTTACAGCCTCCCCTTGTTTAGCACCTCAGCATGGTGCTGTGGAGCAGGGTGCACCACCAGGATTAGGAAGATTCAGTGCATGTGATTAAGCACATGGAAGGAGAATCTTAATGAAAGGAGGCTCAGAGGTGCCCTCATTGCTGTCTACGACTACCTGAAGGGAGGTTGCAGCCAGGTGGGGGTTGGTCTCTTCTCCCAGGCAACCAGCAAGAGAACAAGGGGACAGAGTCTCAAGTTGTGCCAGGGGAAGTATAGGCTGGATGTTAGGAGGAAGTTGTTGCCAGAGAGAGTGATTGGCATTGGAATGGGCTGCCCAGGGAGGTGGTGGAGTCACCATCCCTGGAGGTGTTCAAGAAAAGCCTGGATGAGGCACTTAGTGCCATGTTCTGGTTGACTGGATAGGGCTGGGTGCTAGGTTGGACTGGATGATCTTGGAGCTCTCTTCCAACCTGGCTGATTCTATGATAGCTGCAAGAACATGAAACAATATTTGACTACAGCAAGATGTAATTAAAAGCCTGACTTTCCCTTAGCACTTTGTAAGGCTACTTTGGACTGATTTCTCAGAAAATACACAGCTCTGTCTTCTCTCATGTGACATAATCAAGCAGTTCATGCTTCTGTTAATGACGAGACTGGAGCAGATTGCAACAGGAGACAACTGTGCACGTACACATTCTTGTGTTAGAAAGAGAGACATTAGACCATAACTAAAATCAAATTTACCAGGAAACAAAATCTGAAGTCTGAAAAGTGGCAGTAAGATCTGAGAAAAGGCTGCTGCTTCCCTGTCTGATTTGGTATGGAAAGGCATAGGAAAAGGTCTCTATTGCAATGTGGGCACTTCATTGAGGCTGTCAATCTGTGCTCATTTTCTATCAATGGTTATCCACAGCAAGTGGGAATGCACTGCAGAGCTGTTTACTTCCCATTTAACATCCCACCTGTTAAATAGCTCAGTTACCAAGAAAAGCTTGTGTGTAAAATCTGAGAGTTGAAGGTACTGAGAGAAGTTAAAAGACAGATTTAAACCTAGATCACTAGCCCAAACGTGAGCTTCTGAAGTGTGAATTACTGCAATTCACAAGATGAAGTTCCTCACTGCCATTGTCCATGCTGAGCATGGTCTAACAGTACACAAGCAAATAAATAGGCTGCCCTAAGATCAGCTTTTATTGCATCTTCCATGGGATCCCTGCAAACAAAACTTACACCTCTCCCACAGCTGTAAGTCAGATAACGTCCTATTACTCTAGCTGTTGTGCACAACACTAACACGTTGTCCTTGACCAGATAAGAAAGGTACTGCATTAGCAAAACACCAAAACAAAACAGCAAATCATCAAATAACAAAAGCTCTTTCAGATCAGTAGTTTCAAGTCCAGCAATGGAGCTCGGCATCTGTCTGGATGCAAGCCTGGTTTGCCCAAAGTGCCTGGTGTCACTGAGGTAGTGGCACAGCCAAATGCAGGAGACCAGGCTCAGCAACATTTTAAATGAAATTTAATAGCAAAGTGTACAGGAAAAAAAAAATCTGTGTTCTTAACTCATTCTATGCAAATGGCTATTCAGTGTAGCTGGGGTGAGATGCAAAACTGACCTAAGAACCTGAGCAATTTGCATTTGCCAAGCATTCAGCAGAGGGTAAGAGAAGGGCAACAAGGCTGGCAAGGGGGCTGGAGCACAAGCCCCACGAGGAGCAGCTGAGGGAGCTGGGGTTGTTCACACTGGAAAAGAGGAGGCTCAAGGGAGACCTTATTGCTGTCTACAACTGCATGAAAGGAGATTGTAGCCAGGTGGGGGCTGGTCTCTCCTCCCAGGAAACCAGTGACAGAACAAGAGGACAGTCTCAAACAGCGCCAGGGCAGGTTTAGGCTGGACATGAGCAAGAAACTCTTCATGGAAAGAGTGATTGGCATTGGAATGGGCTGCCCAGGGAGGTGATGGAATCACTGTCCCTGGAGGTGTTTAAAAGGAGACTGTATGAGGCACTTAATGCCATGGTTTAGTTAATTAGAAGGGATAGGTGATAGGTTGGACTCAGTGATCCTAGAGGTCTTTTCCAACCTGGTTAATTCTGTGATTCCATGAAAAGGGCATCAAAATTGTTCAACAAGTTGAAAAAAAAACTCCTGTTGGGTTGAATCTACAGCAGGCAGGAAATGATGCAGTTATTCAGCAACAGAATTTTTATTTTAACAGACACATGAAATTCAAGGCAGCCACCAATGTCTCCATAACTACTTTTACAACTGTTTACATTGCTGTAACTACATAAACTGCTTCTATATGTTGGAAACGATTTCTGAGCACATTTCCCACAACAAAGAGCAATAACAGATTGCAGAGTCTTCTGTTCTTCACCAGTGCTTTCTGATGTATGTCACATTTTGCATCGTACACTACCTTATACTAGAAATTACTCTCCTCCTTCTCTTACAGTGCCCCATTAGTTTTATGAACCTCAGCTGCCCAAGACTTAGGCAGCAAAGAAATTACAACACTCTCCCAGCCTCCACCACTTTTGTATTACACTACTTACAACATTGACGTTCATCACAGAATGGTTTAGGTTGGAAGGGACCTCAAAGACCACCCAGTTCCAACCCCCTACTATAAGCAGGGACATTTCCCACTAGAACAGGTTGCTCAAGGTCTCATCCAACCTGGCCTTGCAGGGAGGGAGTATCCACAACCTCCCTGGGCAACCTGTGCCAGTGTCTCACCACCTTCACCATAAAGAATCCTTTCCTAACATCTAGTTTAAACCTTCCCTCTTCCAGTTTAAACCCATTACCCCATTGTCATTATGTATTTACATGGCAATACATATTATGTATTTACATTATTATGTAAATAGTCCCTCTCTAGCCTTCTTGTAGGCAGCATTGTGTGAAACATGGCTGCCTTGGGAATATAGCTGCACTATCTATTGATAGAAGACACTCGAAAGTCAGAGTGTGCTAAGAGTCAGAGCTCAAGAATCATGCAGCCAGTACAGATGGATAACATACAAACATCTTACAACTGTCTCATTAAGTGGGTTCAGGGAAAGGGCACTGGTAAAAATGGAGAACAAATGTCTTGACTTGCAGATCTAGGCAACATTTGCAGCAGTACATTAAACAGTAACAGAAGTCAATTTTAGTGCAGCCTCTTTCAGTGAGAAGCAGATAATGACACCACATCTGCTGTGCTAAGGAGGAACCCAGAAAGGACACAACGAGTGTAGGTCGTTTGTGCTACTTTTTACTGAAGGCCCTCATCAGTAGAAGGTAACAGCAGCAGCATGGTGGTATACAAAATACTGCTCCAGTTACTTAAACCAGCATCCTCAATCCTTGCCTTTCCAATCAGTGCCTCTCCAACAGGCAGCTGTGGACAGTCCAGGATGTGCTCTCAACAGTGACTGAGGTGTCCAACGTACGCTACGTCACCAAGCTGAAGAGACTTGAACTCATGCCTATAAGCAACAGATAGAAAATCAGAGACTATGCAGTCATATTCTCACAGAAGGAACATGCAAAATCCTACTGATTTTGCCAGTTTATCAGTAGTAACCAACTGGTCCATAGTAATCATACTGGTTGTTGAATAAAGTCTTATTTCCATACTAAAGTAGGCACAGGCCTCTGTCAAAGAACTCTGTGTCAAGGCAAGTGCTTCCAAACTGCTGCTCCAATCTTCTCAGAGATGCTGAAGCCATCTCCTGCACCATGTTGTATTTCTCTGCTACTGGTACACACCACCAGATCCCACTGGGATGTATACAAAGCACTTTCACCTTTTGCCATGGTAGAAACAGCCGAATGACCCAAAAGTAAGCGACTTTGATTTGAGGCTTTGGGAAAGGGGCAGCAGCTCATTTCTCTTAGGCATAGCTTCAGTTAACTTTCTGCAGCTAAGCAGACAAACAGAAAAAAGATTCACAGGATTATAAGGATGATGTATCCATGGTGATTTTCACAAGAAATCTTACTTGCAGCAGAATGGATAGAAGGAAGAAGCAGAATCCGGCTCCATGGGTGACTTATTTTAGTTCATCTCCTAGGAAGTAGGATGATACTAGTTCGATACGAAGCCAGAAACATAAGCCTGGATTCTTGTGATTCAAACTCAACTGTATTCTGCTGTTAGAAGCTAGGACACTGTGGCTGCCTTTATCTGAAAGGAGGAAGTTCTTCCCAGAGAGAGTGATTTGCACTGGAATGGGCTGCCCAGGAAGGTGGTGGAGTCACTGTCCCGGGGGGTGTTCAAGAAAAGATTGGATGGGGCACTCAGTGCCATGGTCTAGTTGACTGGCTAGGGTTGGGTGTTAGGTTGGACTGGATGATCTTGGAGGTCTCTTCCAACCTGGCTGATTCTATGACCTTGCATATACCAGTCCTCTATGGCAAACAGTTTACAATGTATTAAGCCAAGTTTTGACAGAGTCATGCTGTTCACATGAACTTCATCTACATTACTTAGGTTGAGCTCGTTTCTGTTTAGCAAGCAGTAAGAAGCAGCTAAACACAGAGAAGCTCAGCCTAAATAAGGAGGCCCAACCAGCACCCATGGGTGACATTGCAGTGATCATCAAGCCTTTATGTTCCCTAACACCGGGGGGCCACCAGGCCCCCCGGCCTTTAGATCCCCTCCACCATTCACCCAGTGTGCACCATGGGGACTCACCAGTGATGATGGAACGAGGATCCCTCTGCCCAGTTGGGCAAACTTAGGGCTTCTGTCCTTCCTAGGGCTGATTATAAAGGAGAGTGGGCAGGGAGGGCAAAGTGGTCACACCTGAGGTGGGAGGAGACTCCAACAGAACCCAGGTGCTGTTTGGGGGAGCGCCCAGGTGCTGTGAGTTGGGGGGAGAACCCAGGTGCTGTGAGTTTGGGGGAAAGAGGGGGAAAATGCTGTGTGGGCTTGGGAAAGGAGTAGGTATGGTGGGAAAGGGGAGGTGGTACTGAATGGAGCGAGATGGAAACAAAAAGGATGGAGATGAAAGGCTGGGGTCGGAGTGGCTGGAGAGCAGCCAGACAGAAAGGGATCTGGGGGTGCTGATCGATACCCGCCTGAACATGAGCCAGCAGTGTGCCCAGGTGGCCAAGAGAGCCAATGGCATCCTGGCCTGCATCAGGAATGGTGTGGCCAGCAGGAGCAGGGAGGTCATTCTGCCCCTGTACTCTGCACTGGTTAGACCACACCTTGAGTACTGTGTCCAGTTCTGGGCCCCCCAGTTTAAGAGGGACATTGAGATGCTTGAACGTGTCCAGAGAAGGGCAACGAGGCTGGTGAGAGGCCTCGAGCACAGCCCTACGAGGAGAGGCTGAGGGAGCTGGGATTGTTTAGCCTGGAGAAGAGGAGGCTCAGGGGAGACCTTATTGCTGTCTACAACTACCTGAGGGGTGGTTGTAGCCAGGAGGAGGTTGCTCTCTTCTCTCAGGCAGCCAGCACCAGAACAAGAGGACACAGCCTCAGGCTGCGCCAGGGGAAATTTAGGCTTGAGGTGAGGAGAAAGTTCTTCACTGAGAGAGTCATTGGCTACTGGAATGGGCTGCCCAGGGAGGTGGTGGAGTCGCCGTCCCTGGAGCTGTTCAAGGCAGGATTGGACGTGGCACTTGGTGCCATGGTCTAGCCTTGAGCTCTGTGGTGAAGGGTTGGACTTGATGATCTGTGAGGTCTCTTCCAACCCTGATGATACTATGATACTATGATGAAAGGAAGGATGGATGTGTTCCTCTGTGATCTGTGTTAGATAGTATTGTCCTGCTCTGGCAGGGGGGTTGGACCCAATGATCTCCTTGGGTCCCTTTCAACCCCTGACACCCTGTGATCCTGTGAACACAAGTATCTTATTTCAGCTGCCATCTCTTTCCTTGCAGCTTTCCACAAGAGCAGTATTTATGGTACTTCTCTTCCTCCCTAAGGCAACCAACGTTTAACAGTGCACAGGCAGTGTAGTCTAACATCCATATACATAATTCTGTCAGATCTTCAGTCAGGAAAGGACAGGAGCTTTGCAGCATTATGCCAGGATGGTTTGTAGAAGCACTAAGTTACAATTTTCATTTGTACCTATATTTAAATTACATTTAATTTTTTTTACATATAAACATATATGTATACATATTCATATAGATTCTCCTGAGCATGAGTACCTCTTGTTCACAAAGGTGCTTCTTGGATCAGCTGCTTACTGCCCCTTACTCTCTGCAGCTGATTGCTATGTTTTCTGTGATACAGTAAGTTTATTGTTACCCTTTCTTTTCAATAAACTATTCAATCAAGTGTTTTTAAATTGCTCCTCACCACCACATTCCCAGAAATCAAGGATTCTGTGACTAAGGTGCACAGATGCAGGTGTGTCCTAAGCAGTGAAGCTAGCTAGAGAGGTTACTCCATGCCCGTTTGGCTTCCTTTGTTGTCTACAGCTGTATTTTACTCAGCGATCTTGCTCGGTCAAGGAGGAAGAAACCCTAAGACAACTTTGCCAACAAAGCAGAATTTTACAGAAAGACTTGTGAGGAGAACACAGAGAAATGAGACCTGTTTGCCTCGAGACTGAGTCTGTTAGAGGGAGATGCCATGGTCAGAGTTTTAGGCTCGAACGAGCCAAGACCAGAGTGGAAATTGTTATTAAGACCTCTGAGAAAATTACTCTGACAAATGGCAAACCAACACTGCAATGTTTGCATTCCTCCTGCAAGGTCCAACAGCTCTGTTCCCATAGCTACTGTATGTTGAGATGAATGGTAGCAACAGCAACAGAGAGCCAACATCCATATTAATTGTAAAATTCCTCAGCCATTACTTAACCTTTTACCTCCCCCCAAACTTCAAAGAGTGTCCAAAATTAAGATTAGCTTGTTCTTTGAATTAATTAAAATTATGCTAAAAATAATAAAAGACTCACTGCAGAAAACCAGAGCTGCAATTTGCTTCACTGACATCCCCCCACCGACTGGGGGCCATTGTTGTTTTCCTGAAAAAGAGATCTGTCACTCCACTGTTCAGTGAGTGACGTCTGGCAGTCTGCAGCTCCTCCAAGTCCCACCACATGCAAGTGCAGCACCCAGTCCCTCCATCAGATGCACTCAGCTCTTAATTATCTCCTCTTCACCCAACATTTTCACCCCACTACTGTTACGAAAAAATGCTTCTACTCAGCAAATCTTCACATTTTCATGGCATTTTGCTTCCACTTAAGTGTTCTGGATGTAGCCAGGTGGGGGTTGGTACCTTCTGCCAGGCAACCAGCAACAGAACAAGGGGACACAGTCTCAAGTTGTGCCAGGGGAGGTCTAGGCTGGATGTTAGGAGGAAGTTTTTCCCAGAGAGAGTGACTGGCATTGGAATGGGCTGCCCAGGGAGGTGGTGGAGTCACCGTCCCTGGAGGTGTTCAAGAAAAGCCTGGATGAGGCACTTAGTGCCATGGTCTGGTTGACTGGCTAGGGCTGGGTGCTAGGTTGGACTGGATGATCTTGGAGGTCTCTTCCAACCTGGCTGATTCTATTCTACTCAGCAATCTCAAAATATAAGCTTCATTCAATTTCCAGAGCCGCTGGGTCTAGTCTGGGTGATTTCACAAAGTGGGGGGGGGCAAGTAACATCCAAACCATCACACAGCTACACAGTATTACTGAAATGCTCAGTCTTCACCAGGACCATGAAAGGGTGAAGTTAAGACTTAAGCCCTGATAATAGCACAAGTTATTCTGTAACCATCGATTTAAAAAGCACTGAAGCAGCTGTCAGGTAAAAAGGTCAGCCACAGAATATTCTCAATTAAAAAAACCCAACCCTCATTGCTCAGAAATAATCTTACAAAAGTCCAGAAGGCAACAGAATTTCAGTGTAAATATTTAAACTTTTATTAACAAGATGTTTATGCAAGCTCATACATCCATGTGTGGCATAACTACCCAGTGTCTACACTGACTGCTAATTTTGGTGTGTGTAGTCAGAAGGAAGGTTCGAGTAAATACTGCACAGAACTCTTTTCCCAGACCCCATCTTTCTGTCAGGTCAAAATTACTAAGGCTTGCAGAGGTATTTGGTTAATGTCTGCAGAGCAAGCATACATTCCATACACCAGCCTGGGGCAACAGAAATTGCACAGGGACTGAAACTACTGTAAGCTCACAAGTTTTCAAATACAGAGCTGAATATAGGCACAAGGTAGATGAAAAGTGAAAGTAGAGTTGATAGGGTTTGTTCAATGTAGTGAGAGAAAAATAGACAGTAAAGAACTTAACTTTTTTTTAATATCATAGAATCATAGAATGGTTTAGGTTGGAAGGGACCTCAAGGACCATCCAGCTCCAACCCCTTGCCATAGGCAGGGACACCTCCCACTAGAGCAGGCTGCTCAAGGCCTCATCCAGCCTGGCCTTAAATGCCTCCAGGGAGGAAGCATCCACAACCTCCCTGGGCAACCTGTGCCAGTGTCTCACCACCCTCACTGTAAAGAACTTCCTCCTAACATCCAGTCTAAATCTCCCCTCTTCCAGCTTAAACCCATTCCCATTAAACCATTAATATGGCCTTTTATAACTTAAATCCCAAACAAGTCGATATTTCATGTCAGTTATTAAGTTTTAAAAGAAAATGTTAAACAATCTCTTTTTCATCTTAAAATCTATTAGCTCTGGATAAGAGTCTAGTAGGTCACCCAGCCACCATTAACCTTGGTGTCATAATACCTCTGAAGCACCACAGCAGAACTCATTTAAACATCCAAGGCTAGCTATCAGGTTGCAAAGCTAGAGTCCTTAATAGTTAGAAACTCTGAATGATTGTAGGCTCTGAATCCTTTAACAACAGCTAAGGAGATAGGCTGCTCCAAATGAACTCTCAACACAAGCAGACGCACAGGCACCACTGAAATTTCAATCAGAACCAGGAAAGGCTTCCTAAAAGCTGCCCAGAAATGTCTGCCTTCACCCTGCAAGTAACAGTTCTGAGGCCAAAAGTAAGAAGAGTAGGAGATCATCAAAATTTTCTCTTTTGACATATGAGATTCCACCTACATACCAGGATAGTGTGAAACATGTCTGGTACAAGCCTAAACAAGGAGAAAAGAGTACTAACAGTGCCGGGGTTGGAGCAGGGCTGAGTAACTGAACAGACTTAGGTCGTTCTGATAAGGAGGCACAGCTGCAGAAAAGCAGCCTTGGGAGGCTGGCAGAGAAGCTGCTGTCTGTAGCTGAGCTGA
>WAAF01000068.1:33922-54136 GCA_013400475.1 Tricholaema leucomelas
AAAAGGTAATACAGAAACACAACTCCCCTCCCAGAAACCTGAGTCCCCAGGAGGGGCTCTCAACCACCCCCTCACCTTCCCCCAACTCCTCTCAACTTTACCCCAGTCCCAAGGAAGAATGGAGGTTCGGCCAGGGGGATTAAGAAGCAAAGGTGAATCAGCCAAAGCAAATGGAGGGTGAGGTTAGAAAGCAAGATGGAGTTCAGCCTGCAGCCCCAGCTCCCCAGCAGGCGAAGAGCCGAAAGCACAGCCCAGAGCGGAGTGCCAAGTGAACTGACTTTTATCTATGTTTTGCTTTTCCTTTCTACACATCTCAGCAAGACCATGAGCGAAGTAGACATCACCATTGTTTTCATTTCACAGCCTATGATCTAGTCCTTCTCACCAAAACATTCTAGCTAGGCTCAAACTAGCACAATAACAGGGCATGTATGCTGCTTCCACACCTAAACACAAACTGGTTTACACCTCCATTTTAACATCCTGTTCTCTAAGCATAAATGACCTCTGGGTCCAGGACTGCCTCTTAGTCCATTCTGTGGAATCAACAACTAAACATAAGAATTTGGATTTAACCTCATTTGGATTCAGCTTCCTCTATTGACTTGAAAAGATTTTGAAATTAAGAGTCGCAGTACGACAGAAAACAAGCCAGAGAAACCTACCATTCCTTCCTGCAAGCTGCCCATTGCAAAAGGATAAAGATAAGAACTCTGAATACATACAATTGTTTCATTTTTAGTGATGAATCTTGCAGGAGGGAAGTACAAAGCTGGAAAATAATTTGCTGAGGGACTGCCTCAGGCATGCTAAGAGAAAAGGAGTGCAATTTCTACTTCATCCTGGAGAAAAGATGGAAATCACCTTGCTGAGTTGGATTCCACTGCCAGAAAGACAGTCTGAAGACTAACGATACAGAGTAAATTGTAAAGTCTGAGTACTCAAAGCTCAGCACTTTCAAGATATTAGTTTTGTGATGTAAAAAAATTATTTTAAAAAAGAAAACCCATAATATCAACAAAGATTAACAGTCAATCTATCACAGAGGCACTGGTCTTCTTATCAAAAGCACTTACAGTGTTTACTCCACTGTACCCAACAAAAATGCCAGATTTGGGATTGCATTTTCTCAGTTCTTCATCAAATTTACTCCTTAAATTTCACAGTCTGATCTCTTGCATAACTTGATTAAGGCCTCCCACCCGAGTTACACATTCTGGTGCTTTCAGCATAAGCAGTACTTTCCTCCAGTAATGCAATGGATTTTCATTGCAACAGAAACTCCACACAGCAACCTGAAAGGGAAAGTAACATTTTACAGACAGAGTCAACCTCAGGATGTTCATCATGCATGCATCCAGTTCTGGGCTCCTCAATTCAAGAGAGANGGAAAACATGAGATAACTTACTCTAGTTCACCTGCTCTAGAAGAAAGAAGGTGTTTCACATGCAAGGACAGCAGTGCTACAGCATTATTTCATCAATATTTCTGGAACTTCTCAATCAAGCAACTGTCATCTTTCTGATCACCATGTCAAAAAAATGAAGCTTATATAGATGGGAAGTATAAACAGCAGATGGCCTGCAGCCATTCACTAAAATTAGCATTCAGCAAGAGAATGTCTTAACCAGTGTTCTAGTAAGGAAACTGCAAATGACAGACAGAGCATGGAAGATCATCCCAGAGACACTGATCTCAGTAGCTGTGATGCAAAATAAGTTTGCAGTCTTAAATCACTCAACATTATTATGTCTTCAATAAAGAAAAATAAAAACTAAAAAAAACCCTAATAATTACAGTGATGTGAGCAATACTTAGTACTACTTTGGAGGAATCAGTCACACCACCATGATGAAGAAGAACTTTATTCTGACAGCTCCATTTAAAAAAAAAATTCTTTTGTTTGTGTGCACCAACACACAACAGAAAGTTCTCTGTGCTAGTTTGAAGGTAGCTAGAATGTTTTGGTGAGAAGAACTAGATTACAGGCTGTGAAAGGAAAACAATTGTGATGTCTACTTCCCTCATAGGCTTGCTGAGATGTATAAAAATATAAGTCAAAACATAGATAAAGTCACTTCGCCTGCAGGGGAGCGCTGAGCTGCATTTTACTCTCTAACCTCACCCTCCATTTTGGACTAATCCACTTTGCTTCCTGACTCCCCTGGCCGAACCTCCATTCTTCTTTGGGACTGGGGTAAGGTTGGGAGGTGTAGGGGGAAGGTGAAGAGGTGGTTAAGAGCCCCTCCTGGGGACTCAGGGTTCTGGGAGGGGAGTTGTGTTTCTGTATTACCTTTTGTACCTTGTATATTTCTGTCTATAACTGTATATACTGTAAATATCTGCTTGTATATTGTGCCAGCTGTAAATATAAGCTTCATTCATATTTCCAGAGCCAGCTGAGTCTAGTCTGGGTGATTTCAAAAGTGTGTGTGTGGGGGTGACACCCAAACCACCACATCCTCAAAGAGTCAAATGGATGCAAACAGAAGCCATTTATAAGTGTCCGCTCTGAGGTGACTGCAGGAAAACTCATTATTACTCAACACTGAGCATGGCAGCAGTGAAGTGATCCAGGAATGAGAAAGAAAAAAGTTAGCAGTTCTTGATATGGGCAAAGTAATTAATTTCCAAGAATATATCCCCCAAAAAAAGCAAAATGCAAAAGCAAAAAGCTGTTCATTTGGTAGTGAAAAACATCCTACGAAACGACTGTTGGAAAAGTTCCTAACAGATCAAGAAGCTCCCAAGAGATGATGGGTCTGATACACTCTCCAGGTTTTCATCTCTTTTTGCAAGGCAAAAAACATAACAGCCTCATGCAGCAGAGCAAGACTGAGCAAATTCAGCTCTTCCCACAGGCCTGTGAAACTTTGTTATGTAATTTCTTTCTATTTCACATAGCTCCATTATTCACTGCTTTCAGCCTACCAAGCAAATAGGAAATTGTCTAAATATTTAAATGAAAGCATGTGCTAGTTAAAATTAATTATATTCTCCATCAGAGTGAGACTTCTGCTTTGAGGTAGTCATTTGCAAAGCACTCAGCTGTGCTAGCGATGAACTACCCCAGAGAATTTCTTAACCCATGACAGAATTTCAAGTCGGTGCAACTGAAGAAGTGGCTAATGGGCAACGAACAAAAGGAGCTCCTTGCCTGCTGGGCTCCATTCATCCCTGTAGCCCTGAATGAAAAACCTGATGCACTAAATCTCTAGGACATGGAAATGAGAATTTAAAATAGACTCAAAGTAAGGAGATTTGGGAGATACTATGAGTACACAGAAGAAAAATTTCCTGCTGGCAGACTGTGGGGCAGATAGTCTGCCAGAACAAACTATCATGTACCCCAGCACAAGGTTTCAGCAAGCTTTGCTGTGGCCATTGGATGTGTATTGCTGGCAGCACCAGGCAGACTTGCACTTAAGTTAGAATCACAAAATGGTTTAGGTTGGAAGGGACCTCAGGGATCATCCAGCTCCAACCCCCTGCCATAGGCAGGGACACCTCCCACTAGAGCAGCTTGCTCAAGGCCTCATCCAGCCTGGCCTTAAACGCCTCCAGGGAGGAAGCATCCACAACCTCCCTGGGCAACCCATTCCAGTGTCTTACCACCTTGTTGTGCCCAGGCAAGAGAGAACAAAGGGAGAGGGGACAAAGTATAAGAGTTACATGTGTAAAGGTCAGGCAGGGGCCTGGAAGTACCTCATATCACATGGGAAAACAAGAAATAGAACTGTGATGGGAACTGACTTCAAAAAAATCCTGAGATCCAAAACCATGAAGGATTTGGGAGATGTTTGAGGAAATAGCACAAGAGGAATTCCCAACAGCAGAAATGTCCTTGCCTCTGCACATGAATTCAACATCTCTGAAAGATACCATTGCTGTGGTAAGGGATAGGACAATCATGCCAAACCACAATGGTAGCATCCTCAGATACTCCCACAGAAGTACCAAACAGGAGGAAATAGCCCTCTTGGGGATTAGAAGAGATTAAGTGCTGGGATGAGAGACCCTCACTAGAAACTATCCTTGCTACCTTGTTTTGGTGTACAGTTTAGGGGTGCAGAGGCTCAGAGGGAGGAAGACAAAAGGGGAAGGAGATTGTTCAAGGCAGAAAGGCAGTCTTTGGCTTACAGAGATTCTGGCCTTTGTTCTAACCTCCTTAGTCAGTAAGACTAAGTGCCTGTGCCTGCATGCTGCCTCCCTAAGGGCTGACAAAGGTTGAGTCAAATTCAGGAGGGCTTGGAGGCAGCTAGATTAGGTCTGGCACTGAACACAAGTTAAGATCAAGGAGCTGTGCATTTAATTGTAATCAAACTTCTCTCTACCAAGCCTTCTTCATCTGTGTTTTTGCTTTCCCATTATAAGAGCTAATAAAGAATTGTCCATTACACTGGTCTAGCACCAAAGCAGCTGCCCAAAAGGAGCAAAGGTGAAACAGCCTCAAGTACTGCAAAAACCCCACACGTATTGGCAGACAGCAATGGATTAAACACAATCACAGGGTTCATTTGTTTTTCCATCCACTCTAGTATTTAACTCTATTAAGGTAATTTTAAATACAGATGTCTCTCACACTGCTGTTGTGGTATATTTTCTGAAGTCATTCCAGAATATTTCCCTTGTGCTGCTTGTTTTCTTTTTTTTCCACTCTAATGAGAAAGTCTCACAAAAAAAAAAAAAACCTGAAAAAAGCCTCAATTGAAAACAAGAACAAAACCAAAAAAACCCACCACTACATGTTAATTCCTTTATTTCTTCAAGGACTTGGCAGGACAACAGGTTTGGCAAGCAGAACCATGGCCAGGCAGCAGCTTTTAAGTTTGTGGAGATGGAGGCCAGTGACATAAGGCACACACACTCTGTATCACAGCTGCCTGCTACTGAATTCCCACAGTGGGTCAGTGACTTGATGACAAAACATTGGAAATAAGAGATCAAATCATTTCCAACTCAGCCAATCTATTAATAAAACAAAGTCTTGTTGGGTAAGAAGAAAAAACAAGCAGGCAAAAGCCAAGCTAGCAAAGTTCCTTGCCTTAAAAGATAGCACAGACCTGAGTCTGAAATTACAGGACCCAGTAAATTTGGCTTAAATCAGTCTTCAATACATACGACTCTTTGAAGTATCATAGAATCATAGAATGGTTTAGGTTGGAAGGGACCTCAAGGATCATCCAGCTCCAACCCCCTGCCATAGGCAGGGACACCTCCCACTAGTAGCAGGCTGCTCAAGGCCACATCCAGCCTGGCCTTAAACGCCTCCAGGGAGGAAGCATCCACAACCTCCCTGGGCAACCTGTGCCAGTGTCTTACCAGTGTCTTCCAGTGTCTTATCATACATGGCTTCACTCAACTCACAGTATATCAGGATTCTAGCTATACAAGAAAGGCTGTACCCTACAGAATCTGTTTCTAACTCACACTTCTGATCTTTACTCCAAAGAAATTCCCAATTTGTGTTAATCTCTGTCACTTTTGAGTTATGATAACCATGTCCAAGTTTGGTCAGCTAATCATCTTCAGTGGATAATGAGGAACACTGAGAAGCACATCTTTCTCCACCAATGGTAGATGTCAAAGCTTGTTTCCTCAGCTACTTAGCTTGAGTACTGTGTCCAGTTCTGGGCTCCTCAATTCAAGAGACATGTTGAGATAACAGAATGTGTTCAGAGAAGAGTGACAAAGCTGGTGAGAATCCTGGAACACAGCCCTCTGAGGAGAGGCTGAGGGAGCTGGGGTTGTTTAGCCTGGAGAAGAGGAGGCTCAGGGGGGACCTCATTGCTGTCTACAACTACCTGAAGGGAGGTTGTAGCCAGGTGGAGGTTGATCTCTTCTGCCAGGCAACCAGCAACAGAACAAGGGGACACAGTCTCAAGTTGTACTGGGGGAGGTCTAGGCTGGATGTTAGGAGGAAGTTCTTCCCAGAGTGATTGGCATTGGAATGGGCTGCCCAGGGAGGTGATGGAGTTGCCATTCCTGGAGGTGTTCCAGAAAAGCCTGGATGAGGCACTTGGTGCCATGGTCTGGTTGACTGGATGGGGCTGGATAATAGGTTGGACTGGATGATCTTGGAGGGCTCTTCCAACCTGGCTGATTCTATTCTATTCTATTCTATTCATCATGAACTGCAATACTACATTTTCAACCTTTATAAAACCTACAGAACAGAGAAAAATCTGTTTATGCAATAACAACGTGTTTCAGAGCACTACTAGCACTTTGTTTTAAGGGCCTTTACGCACTGTATTACCCTGCAGTTACAGTCCTCTACTAAGACCCAAGTCACACTGAAAGGATAAAAAGAAGCAACAATAAGTTGAGAGTTAAAGCATCCTTTAAAACAGCAAGCTATGAAGTATCCTAATCAGATGGTTTGCAATGATTTATTGCTTGGCCCAGGCAATTTGCTGAAAAGGTCAAGGTTTCATTTGTGGTCTAGGAAACTGAATTTCAGGTGCCAGTACCCTCCTATCTTAAGACATAATAACATGATACAGTTTTCCTGGAAGCATGGTCAGGGAATTTCAAACTGCCACCATGCTTTTTCAGAGGGAATCCTTAAATAGTCCCTTGACCTTCAAGACTTAAATAGTCTTGAAGTGCTCTATGATTGTTGAGGCAGCAGTTGGTTGAAAAACAAAACACAACTCTGATCTTTGCTTTATTGTTTATCTGCATGATGTCCTTTTTTTTTGGCTACTTCACATGTTTTTCTGTGCAAACAATTGGACTATTTGTCTGGGAATGGAAATATTCTGTATAGTGAGCAAAAAAAAAAAGGTCTAGTTTTTAATTTTCTTTTAAGATGCCATGAGGAAATTCGTTCTGAAACAATGTAAGTTAAATGTACAGTTAAAATAAAAACCAGAAACATTGTTCCAGGAGAAAGAGGAAACAAACTCAAAACACTTAATGGATTTTCCATGCATTGCTCCATCTGACCAGTTCTGTTACTCAGCACACAAATGCATTACACCCTCTCACCTCCCAAAACTGCACACATTTTAGGCATGAGAAAGTTAAACCTATGTAGAATTGACAAAGTGTAAGCCCCTGAAAACAGGTCTTATCAATCACACTTGTAGCAGTGCTAAGGTTGGAGGAGGTCTTGGCTTAAACACACCAGTGACTGATTTGATTTTGGTATTTGGAGTTGTTTTTTGTTTCACTGTTAGAGTACTTCACAGGGGAAATATTTATTGAGAAAATGTGTTCTTGTTAGCTAGGGCAACGCACACAAGCCAGTTGCTGAGGCCAACAACACCCCTGAAGCAATGCTTCAGCGCTAGATTGTGGAAACAGCAGAGCAATCCAAATGAACCTAGAATTTCAAGGGAGCACTCTCTATATCCCTCTAATTGGGTGGACACATCAGTCCTTGTTAGAGCACCTCAGTGATTCATTTGTTGTTTACTGAGGCGTGTGTTGGAAGAGTCTGCTGGCATGCCTTCAAGGGTCACACAGAAGCCTCTTCCACTGAAATTAAAAATCTAGCTGTCTTTAGCAGCTTTTTAATAAACAGAATAAACATTTGACCCACATTAGAAGCTTGCTTTGTGGAGATTCAGAAAGAAATGTTTGTCCTTGCAAAAGAACACAGGGGGCTGTTAATATTCAGATTAGATTTCTGCAGTGATTAGATTAACACTCAATTTCTACTCAAAATGAATAGCTTCCTCCTCCTCTCCAGAAGTTCTTCTCAATGAGTCATTCTTACCCTTACACCTTTCTTACTCTCAGAGGCAACAGTTTTTTATAGACACTAGAGTCTTTTTAACAACTGGATTTCCAATCAGACCTGCTTTAGTGAGAAACTGGAGTGTTGCAGCACCGCATCGAGCACAGGTTTGTAACAGACCTTGTGCAGCACAGGTTCGTACTGCCTACCTTCCACACCAGTAGTCATGCGGCCATCCCAAAGCGCAGTGAGGGCTAACGGCACATCCACGCTGCTGCTCACACAGCTTCTGCACATAGCTCATCTCCCTGCTGCCATGCAGCCCAGACAGCCAACCGTGTGCTGGGCTGCATCAAGAGCAGTGTGGCCAGCAGGGCAAGGGAGGTGATTCTCTCCCTTTACTCTGCTCTCGTCAGACCCCACCTGGAGTCCTGTGTGCAGTTCTGGAGCCCCCAATACAAGAAGGACATGGAACTGCTGGAGCGGGTCCAGAGGAGAGCCACGAAGATGCTCAGAGGGCTGCAGCAGCTCTGCTATGAGGACAGGCTGAGAGAGTTGGGGCTCTGCAGCCTGGAGAAGAGAAGGCTTCGAGGAGACCTTATAGTGGCTTTCCAGTATTTGAAGGGAGCCTACAGGAAAGCTGGGGAGGGACTATTGACAAGGTCTGGTAATGTCAGGACGAGGGGGAATGGGTTTAAGCTGGAAGAGGGGAGATTCCCACTGGATGTTAGGAGGAAGTTCTTTACAGTGAGGGTGGTGAGACACTGGCACAGGTTGCCCAGGGAGGTTGTGGATGCTTCCTCCCTGGAGGCGTTTAAGGCCAGGCTGGATGAGGCCTTGAGCAGCCTGATCTAGTGGGAGGTGTCCCTGCCTATGGCGGGGGGTTGGAGCTGGATGATCCTTGAGGTCCCTTCCAACCTAAACCATTCTATGATTCTATGATTCTATGCAACTCTAGCACACGTGTTGAGCTAACTGAAAACCAGCGGTGCATCACACAGCCATCGTCGCATCAGCACCAGCAGTGTCGAGCTGCCGTAAAGTTCACCGGCGGAGAGGGAATGATGCAGGTTTGGATCCAATAGCACAACTGGCTGGCAGGGACAGCAGGGCAGCCTTCAGGTATAGTCCCTCATGTCCCCCAGGTTGAGTAGCTTCACCACCAAGAAAGCACAAGTCACGCCCCTGGGGTGGTTGGGCCAGAAAGCTTCACGAGATCACAACTTCACTCATAAGGGCAAAGTACTTTTTTCAGCCTGTTCTCCTCTCTCTATGTATCTCCTCTAGATATCTATCTATCTATCTATAGATGCTATTGAGCATCTGTATCAGGGATGACACAATTAGCCATATCATATCATCATAGTATCATAGTATCATCAGGGTTGGAAGAGACCTCATGTTCAGGCGGGTATCGATCAGCACCCCCAGATCCCTCTCTGTCTGGCTGCTCTCCAGCCACTCCGACCCCAGCCTGTAGCTCTGCATGGGGTTGTTGTGGCCAAAGTGCAGCACCCTGCACTTGGAGCCATTGAATGCCATCCCCTTGGACTCTGCCCATCTGTCCAGGCGGTCAAGGTCCCACTGCAGAGCCCTTCTGCCCTCCAACCCAGCCACATCAGCCCCCAGCTTGGTGTCATCTGCAAACTTGCTGATGACTGACTCAATGCCCACATCCAGATCATCTATGAAGATGTTAAAGAGGATGGGGCCCAGCACTGACCCTTGAGGGACACCACTAGTGACTGGCCACCAGCTGGATGTGGCACCATTCACCACCACTCTCTGGGCTCGGCCCTCCAGCCAGTTCCTCACCCAGCACAGAGTGTTGCCATCCAAGCCGTGGGCTGACAGCTTAGCCAGCAGTTTGCTGTGGGGGACAGTGTCAAAGGCCTTGCTGAAGCCCAGATAGACCACATCCACAGGCCTCCCCATATCCACCAAGCGCTTTGCTCAGTACGAGAAGGAGATATACTTCTTAAATGAGGGTAAGTTAAATCACACTTCACAAGCTTAAATTCTTTGCTCAGTACGAGTTTGTTTCAGCATAGCAAAACCATCAGTAATCAAGGAGGGGGCTGTCCAGCTCCTTGTTGCAGAGGTAACAACAGTGGTTTTCCATAAATGCAATTAACAGTGACTATCTGTGCTGAAGGAATGACACTGGATCCATGGACTTGTGTATGATGGATTCAGTCTCCACATTTGTATGTAGAGACATGAATTGAGCCCTTCATTTGTAGAAGTCTGAAAATATAAGTAGTAGGATCTCCAACATTACTGCAGTTTCTCATGTTGCCACTTGCAGTTTTTCAGTTAAGGCTGAAGTAAGGAGGGATCATTTCACAAGCATTGCTGAAGAGATGTATGCACAAAAACAAAGCTTTATAATGAAAGATGAAACCAGTATATTTAACACTGATTTTTTTTTAAATGTTATTTTTATTCAAATTACTTCCATTTAAAAGAATGGAACAAGGACAACTTACTACTCCAGGCAATGCACTGAAACTAGCACTGCAACAGTCCGCTTGAAAGCAGAACTATGGGGCACAGTGGAGTACAACACACTAGTACTAGTGCCCAGGTGGCCAAGAGAGCCAGTGGCATCCTGGCCTGCATCAGGAATGGTGTGGCCAGCAGGAGCAGGGAGGTCATTCTGCCCCTGTACTCTGCACTGGTTAGACCACACCTTGAGTACTGTGTCCAGTTCTGGGCCCCCCAGTTTAAGAGGGACATTGAGATGCTTGAACGTGTCCAGAGAAGGGCAACGAGGCTGGTGAGAGGCCTCGAGCACAGCCCTACGAGGAGAGGCTGAGGGAGCTGGGATTGTTTAGCCTGGAGAAGAGGAGGCTCAGGGGAGACCTTATTGCTGTCTACAACTACCTGAGGGGTGGTTGTAGCCAGGAGGAGGTTGCTCTCTTCTCTCAGGCAGCCAGCACCAGAACAAGAGGACACAGCCTCAAGCTGTGCCAGGGGAAATTTAGGCTTGAGGTGAGGAGAAAGTTCTTCCCTGAGAGAGTCATTGGCTACTGGAATGGGCTGCCCAGGGAGGTGGTGGAGTCGCCGTCCCTGGAGCTGTTCAAGGCAGGACTGGACGTGGCACTTGGTGCCGTGGTCTAGCCTTGAGCTCTGTGGTAGGGGGTTGGACTTGGTGATCTGTGAGGTCTCTTCCAACCCTGATGATACTGTGAGACTGTGATACTGTGAAAAGATAGCTGAGCTCACCTCATGAAATACAGTTTTAATAATAGCACATTTACCTCACTGCTTTGACAAACTCTCAGTTCCAACATCTTCTCTCAACTGGCTTTCCAGTATCTGAAGGGAGCCTACAGGAAGGCTGGGGAGAGACTACTGACAAGGTCTGGTAATGTCAGGACGAGGGGGAATGGGTTTAAACTGGCAGAGGGGAGATTTAGACTGGATGTTAGGAGGAAGTTCTTTACAGTGAGGGTGGTAAGGCACTGGCACAGGTTGCCCAGGGAGGTTGTGGATGCTTCCTCCCTGGAGGCATTTAAGGCCAGGCTGGATGAGGCCTTGAGCAGCCTGCTCTAGTGGGAGGTGTCCCTGCCTATGGCAGGGGGTTGGAGCTGGATGATCCTTGAGGTCCCTTCCAACCTAAACCATTCTATGATTCTGTGATTCTCCCACAAGCAAATATCATCGTTTTCCTGCAGCTAAATGGCTGACACAGTAGAGATAAACACAAAGAAGCTGTACAAAATGAAGCTCACTTTATCATCATCTCTTACATATTCCAAGGGAGAAAAACCTACATATATTCATAAATTATGCTGAGCAGCTATCTACAGATAAGACATTTGGTAAAAAGCACCAAGTTCCTGTTTACAATATAAAGGATTTCTCAAATCAGCACCAATGTAATAATTTGTTATCCACAGCACATTTTGATTGCTGTCAAGGAGTATTATCTGTAGCCTCAACTTATTTTGTTGTGGGAATCAGAAGTAACAGATGAAATAGGAGAGCTAAAATATCCTTTATCTTTTGAAACAAGCTATGAGTGACTTGTACACTAACAGAAAAAATAGGAACCCCTTTAGAGAGATTGTAAAAACATATTCTGAATGAAAAGAGTTCTCTTGATTAAAACTGAATCCGAGTTTCCAGTCCAGCCTAATAGTTTATTACAACAACCCGAGCACTAGTTTTAGTATTTGAATCAAAAGATAATATTAAAGTAAGAACAACTTAGTGCACCTTCTGCAGCTCTCTTTCAGTGCCAGGTTCACAAGATTCCCTGAAAGGTCTGGCTCCTTGTGCTGGTTTGAGACTAACTGAAATATTTAACTGAGAGAAATTAAATCCTTGGCTGTGAGAAGAAAGAAAAACCCAACGTGAGCCCTATGTCACTCATCATTCTGCTGAGAAATGCAACTAGTCAAAATAGAGATGAGACAGTCACCTCTCACACGCTGCTCAGCTCTCACTTCTGGCTGTGCCTCCTTTCTGGCCGTCTGTTCTCTCTGGCTGACTCTGCCTTTAACTCTCTAATCCACCTAACCCCTTCTTCCTCTAGCCTCCTTGTCGTCTGTTTTTGACATCTCCCCTCAGATCTCCAGATTTACCACGTGAGATATACCTGGGTTGATCTGGTTATTTCTGAAGGAAGGGAAAGAGGGAGGGGGAAGGGAGTTTGGGTCGGTTGCCTTCCTGGAGCCTCTGATTGTTTCTGGTGGGGGTATTGTGTTTCTGTGTTACTTTTACTTTGTATTTAACTGTATATATTTGTGTATATCTGCTTGTATATTGTGCTAAGCTGTAAATAGAGCTTCACTCTTTCACTTCCAGCCAGCTGAGTCTAGTCTGGGTGATTTTTATCTTAAGTGTGGGGGGTGCAGGTAACTCCCAAACCATCACACTCCTGCTCGGAGTGTCACATGCACCAAGGCAAACCGTTACTCACCACACCACTTTACTCACACCTGAGCTTTACACATCAATCTCCACACAGCTGCAAACAACAGGATTAGATCATAAATATTATCGCTTGCTTAGACAGAAACACCTTTAAAAGACCAACGATAAAAAGGGAGGTTATGATTTCAACAGATCTTCCTTTCTGCCAGATAGATAGGGATGTAAGAGATGTAGACAATCATCAGAGGTCACAGTTGGAGTTAACTCATTTCTGATTTCCCATTCTGGACCTCCCTTCTCAGAGCAGATGTACAGAGGTCTTTGGTCAGATGTAGATCTTTAGCACTGAGGTGATGCACTTAGTAAATTCTAAACAAAGAATTCTATTGGAAGATTGCTCAATTGTTTTAAGCTGCAACCTGGTTGATTCTATGATTCTATGAAAGGTGAGCATCTCCTCACCTCTATTAAAATGTGAGCAGCTAAACAACAATCTGATTCATTAAACAGAAACAAAGGTACAGAACCTACATGTAAGAGCACAACACTATTTCCAGCAAGCATATATGGAAACTCAGGTTGCCCCCAGGTGCAAAAAGGTCAATTGATTTCAAATATGTAGCCCAAAGCAGCTGTAGTGCAGATAGCTGCCAGTGTTGTACCAGGAACTTCAACAGCAGCTGTCCCCCTGCACACAAAAGACAGATTGCACAAGGACATTTGTCCAGCTAAACATGAAATCTATTCACACACACACACAGTATTACCAAGGTTGGGAGAGACCTCATAGATCATCAAGTCCAACCTGTTACCACAGAGCTCAAGGCTAGACCATGGCACCAAGTGCCACGTCCAATCCTGCCTTCAACAGCTCCAGGGATGGCGACTCCACCACCTCCCTGGGCAGCCCATTCCAGTAGCCAATGACTCTCTCACTGAAGAACTTTCTCCTCACCTCAAGCCTAAATTTTCCCTGGTGTAGCCTGAGGCTGTGTCCTCTTGTTCTGGCGCTGGCCACCTGAGAGAAGAGAGCAACCTCCTCCTGGCTACAACCACCCCTCAGGTAGTTGTAGACAGCAATAAGGTCTGCCCTGAGCCTCCTCTTCTCCAGGCTAAACAACCCCAGTTCCCTCAGCCTCTCCTTGTAGGGCTGTGCTTGAGGCCTCTCCCCAGCCTCGTTGCCCTTCTCTGGACACGTTCAAGCATCTCAATGTCCCTCTTAAACTGGGGGGCCCAGAACTGGACACAGCACTCAAGGTGCAGTCTAACCAGTGCAGAGTACAGGGGCAGAATGACCTCCCTGCTCCTGCTGGCCACACCATTCCTGATGCAGGCCAGGATGCCATTGGCTCTCTTGGCCACCTGGGCACACTGCTGGCTCATGTTCAGGCGGGTATCAATCAGCACCCCCAGATCCCTTTCTGTTTGGCTGCTCTCCAGCCACTCTGACCCCAGCCTGTAGCTCTGCATGGGGTTGTTGTGGCCAAAGTGCAGCACTGGCACTTGGACTTATTCAAATCTCTTTATGAATACACAGCAAGGAATTCTTTAGAAATGAGCCTCATTTATATCAGGCTTAACCTTCAAAACTATTATTATTATTATGCCACAAAGTTTATGCAACCATGTGTTGAAAACATGGTGTGCAGCCATTGTTTCACAGTTAGATTCCCTAGTCATCTGTAGAACAACCCGAAAAATACCTCTGCAGCCTATAGACTAAGTAACAGAAGACATCCTATTGTCATACCAATCACTACTGAACAGCTGTCCTCAGATGCAGCCACAAAATTTCATTCTGGGCTTAGAGAGTAAAATTTGCATACCTAGCCACATGGCTACATAGCCCTGTCTTTAGGAACTGAAAAGCCTCAATCATTTTTGCAAGCTTGACTCTCCTTCTGGTACAGCAGTCCCAATTTGAAGCATGGCTATGAAGCTAAAGCACGGGTCAGGAATTCTGTCAAAAGCCCTATGAGAAGACTCTGTTTAAGAAGCTCTGCTCTTTAGCACCAATAAATTAAATCTCTTCTTGCCAGCTCTATAAAAGCTTTCTTCATGCATTTCTTTCCAGGATATACCACTGCAGTGGGTTAACATAGCCTGCTCTCCCCCAAGACAGAAGTGAGGAAAAGTAATACACACCCAAAACAAAAAGAAAAAAAAACAACCACACCTAGGTTAGGATAAAGAGCTTTACTAAGAAAAATGAGATAATAAAATGCACAATGACCTTAGCCTTTTTGTAGAAAAAGTGCAGCAAGATGCAGAAGCAGCAGCATGAGGCAGCAACCTACTCCACCTCCCAGTCCACAACCCACCCAGTGGAAAAGCCCAACTCCTCAAGCTTGGAAAACCCAAAGAAGCAACCAGAACAGGAAGCCTCTCATGTTGCAATCTGAACTTCAAGCCCCATAACACTTTGCTCCAGCCAGCACTTTCATTTCAAAGCTGGCATGATGCAGCATAGTATGAGTATCAGCAAGAGATTGAACTCAACACACGACAAGCACGTCCATAAAAGCGCATTAGCAGAGGGTTTATCTTCTGATCTCAAAACAGGGCTCAGACATACTGCTATGAAATTAGCATGCTTGGGAATGATTTTGTTTGAACCAAACTAATTTCTATACATCCAAGAAGCAGCTCATACCAAAGGCCACCCATGTATCTGATCCCACAAGTCTGGGATCAGGGCTGGAAGGGACATCTATATATTCCCTCTACTTGCCTGTGATGGTTTGGGTATCCCCTGCCCCCCCACACTTTAGAAATCACCCAGACTAGGCTCAGTCGGCTCTGGAAATTGAATGAAGCTTATATTTACAGCTGGCACAATTTACAAGCAGATATTTACAGTATATACAGATATAGACAGAAATAGACAAGCTAAAAAGGTAATACAGAAACACAACTCCCCTCCCAGAAACCTGAGTTCCCAGGAGGGGCTCTCAACCACCCCCTCACCTTCCCCCTACCCCTCTCAACCTTACCCCAGTCCCAAGGAAGAATGGAGATTCGGCCAAGAGGATTAAGAAGCAAAGGTGAAATCAGCCAAAGCAAATGGAGGGTGAGGTTAGAAAGCAAGATGGAGTTCAGCCAGCAGCCTCAGCTCTCCCAAGCAGGCAAAGCAGAAGTGACTTTATCTTTTGTTTTGCCTTTCTTCTTTACACATCTCAGCAAGACTGTGAGGGAAATAGACACCATTGTTTTCATTTCTCAGCCTATGATCTAATTCTTCTCACCAAAACATCCCAGCTAGGCTCAAACTAGCACACTGCCCCAAGACGGAATGAGTTACATTTAAGTCCTCTCTCCCTGATTATTGCCGTTGTCTCTTAAAATAACTATCCTCTTCTTTAAGCTGCACAAAATCAGTGTTCATTTTTCCCTTAGGTAGGTCTTGTTTGATCACTCTTACTGCTTACACTGAAAAGCATTCCGCTTTTATGCGGCATATGAAGAATGTTCAGTGTGTAGTACATGAAAGCAAAGATCTCCATTTTAGGACAGTTAAAAAGCAAGTTACTCTATTTTTGTAGCAAACACTTAGCACAACTAGGAAGTGGATCTCTTACTCTTTTTGTACCTTTCTGGTTAACAACATTTTCTTTATGGTAATTTTGCATATTCTTTATGGCTACCATGAAGAGTCTTTACTAGAAATGCCTTCATGGACAGAGGACTTTTACTGTGATTTATTAATTTAGAATAGAATAGAATAGAATAGAATAGAATAGAATAGAATAGAATCAAGCAGGTTGGAAGAGACCTCCAAGATCATCCAGTCCAACCTAGCACCCAGCCCTAGCCAGTCAACCAGACCATGGCACTAAGTGCCTCATGCAGGCTTTTCCTGAACACCTCCAGGGACGGTGACTCCACCACCTCCCTGGGCAGCCCATTCCAATGCAAATCACTCTCTCTGTGAAGAACTTCCTCCTAACATCCACCTGGCTACAACCTCCCTTCAGGTAGTTGTAGACAGCAATGAGGTCCCCCCTGAGCCTCCTCTTCTCCAGGCTAAACACCCCCAGCTCCCTCAGCCTCTCCACGTAGGGTTTCTGTTCCAGGCCCCTCACCAGCTTTGTTGCCCTTCTCTGGACACATTCCAGCATCTCAACATCTCTCTTGAATTGAGGAGCCCAGAACTGGACACACTACTCAAGGTGTGGCCTGACCAGTGTTGATTTCAAATGATTTTAACTCAGGTTACTGACCATCTTCTACCTGCTACACAGCAAAGAGCAAGTATCTTCTACATACAATCTAAAGTTATGTTTATCTACTTGAACAGTGGAAATCCCATTTCTTTAGAGAAAGAGGCCTCCTCGTTTCCATGAAGTGCTTTACCATGATTTTTAGTTATGAGGTGTATTGCTAATATTAAAAAGTATTAAATAAGTGGTTTTGATTTCAGATGAAGGGAGGTATTCCTGGCTGTGACTCCATAACTTTGAAACACAGTCTCTTAGGAACTGTGAGCAGATTCAACCACCAATAGCTAAATGTGCCTAGATACATGAAGTTATATTTAACTATCTCCCTAGCTAATTAGATCAGGGATCCAGAATCATATGGCTAGATTAATTAAGATAAAACAGGGCATTTGTAATAATTAGGTTAGCTATCTGTTTTCCCTTCCTGTGTCAATGAATACTGTTAGCACAGCAGCCAATGACTGGCACTTCAGTGTATGCCCCATTGATGCATTCCCACCCAAACCATTTGTGTTTGCAAGACAGCAAAGAAGGCTTCTGTGAATAGTACCATCTTTTTGTTTCTTTTGAGAAGACTGAGCAGCCAGAGAAGGTCCCTTCCTGGAGAAGCCCCTGAGGCTGCTCAGAGGAGAGCACAGTGTGAAAGGTGGAAGATTCAAACCAACAACCTGAAGCTCAAGAACAAAACTGGAAAAACGCTAGGAATCATAGAATCAACCAGGTTGGAAGAGACCTCCAAGATCATCCAGTCCAGGAGCGTATAGCAGATCCACAGTAAGACCATAAAGGTGTTGGAAAGGAAGTTCAGGACCAGAGAGGACTGTGGAAATTTGCTGCAACACAGAAAAACAGTGCATGCTTGAAAACAGTCTTAGCATTTGAATCTTCCAACAGCTCACAGGCAGGTATCAGGCTGCATGTAAACCTTTTACCTATCATTTTCAATTCTCTTGTCACTGTAAATTTTCTCTTTAAGGAGCTAGCTGAGATCAAGTCTAATGAAAATAATCTGAGGGTTCTGTCTCTTCTTTGGGAGCCAAGTGTACAGATTACTTAAATCAATACACTTCAGCACTCTGGCTCCCTACTTTGAGGACCCTCCACAGTGGTCAAAGCTCATTTGTGTCCTCATTCTATCCGTGCCCACAAACTTGTACTTCAGAAAAAAGGCATATACGTTTGCCACCATGAACTCATTGGGCCTGAACAGTCTTCATCTTGACAGTATTCGTAACGAATTTGCACAGCAATCATGTTGCTGCCTCTGATCATTTATACATATTGTGCTCTGTCTGGACACAATGAAAATTTCAAGCAATTAGAAGAGGATCCAAAGAAAGGTTGCTCTATGAAAGCAACTCAGGCCAGTATGACTGTGACAGCTAGGGCCATTTATGCAACACAAGGTTCAGAAAAGCCACAGCATGGCAGACAAGCTTTGTGTATTACAATAGCAAATCACAGAATCATAGAATCAACCAGGTTAGAAGAGACCTCCAAGATCATCCAGTCCAACCTAGCACTCAGCCCTATCCACTCAACTAGACCATGGCACTAAGTGCCTCATCCAGGCTTTTCTTGAACACCCCCAGGGACAGTGACTCCACCACCTCCCTGGGCAGCCCATTCCAATGCCAATCACTCTCTCTGCCAACAACTTCCTCCTAACATCCAGCTTATAGTTCCCCCGGCACAACTTGAGACTCTGTCCTCTTGTTCTGTTGCTGGTTGTCTGGGAGAAGAGACTAACCCTCACCTGGCTGTACCTGGCTACAGCCTCCCTTCAGGTAGTTGCAGACTGCAATGAGGTCCCCCCTGAGCCTCCTCTTCTCCAGGCTAAACAAGCCCAGCTCCCTCAGCCTCTCCTCAAAGAGTGTGTTGTGGAATGTTCTGCAACTGATTCCCCAAAGTGTGTTTTGGAAGGCTTTGCAACTCACAAATGTAGTTTAATAATGACTCTGCAGCAATTTGTCTAATGTCTGATAGGAATCAAACAAATTAATTTCTTCCTGAAAACAAGACTGACAGCACAAGCTATCACAAACAGGTTTGGGTTTGGTTGCTTTTCATTCAGTCAAGTGCCAGTTCTGCTTAGAATTAAAACATGACCTCCGAGGCGACCTTATTGTAGCCTTCCAGTATCTGAAGAGGGACTACAAAAAAGCTGGGGAGAGACTTCTCAGGATATCAGGGAGTGACAGGACTGGGGGGAATGGAGTGAAGCTGGAGGTGGGTAGGTTCAGGCTGGACGTCAGGAGGAAGTTGTTCATCATGAGAGTGGTGAGAGCCTGGTAATGGGTTGCCCAGGGAGGTGGTTGAGGCCCCATCCCTGGAGGTGTTTAAGGCCAGGCTGGATGAGGCTGTGGGCAGCCTGATCTAGGGTAGGGTGTCCCTGCCCGTGGCAAGGGGGTTGGAACTAGATGATCCTTGTGGTCCCTTCCAACTCTGACTGATTCTCTGATTCTAACTAGGATGTTAGGTCTCCTACCTTACAGAGTTAATAGCTGTGGGAAAGTGTGCAAAGCCAGTTTGTTTCCCTCAGCACCATCTTCCGTGTATTAACTCCAAGTTAGGACAAAGACACCAAGTATTTAAAGAGACAATACTGATCCTGCTTCATGTAAGGAGCACCCATTACATTTGTCACTTGTTGAGTGACATGTTTGCTTTTCTCCATACTGCCTTGGTGACAGCATTGTTACAAGACATGTTTACAAAAACACTGGAAGGTGACCAGCAATATAGAGAGTTTGATCCCTTGGTGACAGAAACTGCCTCAACACTGAAAGCCACTTACAAGAGTTGTGCTGGAATGGACTGCCAACACAGCACTACAGGCTGGGGACAGAGTGGCTGGAGAGCAGCCAGGAAGTAAGGGACCTGGGGGTATTGGTGGACAGCAGGCTGAAGATGAGCCAGCAGTGTGCCCAGGTGGCCAAGAGAGCCAATGGCATCCTGGCCTGGATCAGGAACAGTGTGGCCAGTAGGATGAGGGAGGTTATTCTGCCCCTGTACTCAACACTGGTCAGGACACACCTTGAGTAGTGTGTCCAGTTCTGGGCCCCTTAATTCAAGAGAGATGTTGAGGTGCTGGAACGTGCCCAGAGAAGGGCAACAAAGCTGGTGAAGGGCCTGGAACACAAACCCTATGAGGAGAGGTGGGGCAGCTGGGGGTGTTTAGCCTGGAGGAGGGTCAGGGTGGACCTCACTGCTGTCTACAACTACCTGAAGGGAGGCTGTAGCCAGGTGGGGTTAGTGTCTTCTGCCAGGCAACCAGCAACAGAACAAGAGGACAGAGTCTCAAGTTGTGCCAGGGGAAGTATAGGCTGGATGTTAGGGGGAAGTTCTTGCCAGAGAGAGTGATTGGCATTGGAATGGGCTGCCCAGGGAGGTGGTGGAGTCATCGTCCCTGGAGGTGTTCA
>WAAF01000068.1:54780-132251 GCA_013400475.1 Tricholaema leucomelas
GGGGGGACAGGCTCTGCTCACTGCTCCCTGGGATAGGACAAGGAGCAATGGGGGTAAGTTGCAGCACAGCAGGTTCTGCTTCAACACAAGGGGGAACTTCTTTACTGTCAGGTTCCCAGAGCACTGGAACAGGCTCCCCAGAGGGGTTGTGGAGTCTCCTTCTCTGGAGCCTTTCAAGGCCTGTCTGGATGTGTTCCTCTGTGATTTGTGTTAGATAGGATTGTCCTGCTCTGGCAGGGGGGTTGGAGTCAATGATCTCCCTGGGTCCCTTCCAATCCCTAACATCCTCTGATCCTGTGAACTCTTATCTTCATGAAGTTTTATATAGGCATCAGGGTGCTCTTCAATGTGATGCGGAGTACATATGGATTATAAACAGGGAAAGAGTTTCCACATTACCACATTTGCTTTAGTCTGCTAATTTGGGCACTCAAATTACAAGATATGGAGCTGTCCCAGGCCCTCAGGTATGCTACAGAGCTCTCATACATTCCTAGTGAAACAAAACTACAAAGCAACAGCATGCTCTGTTGTAAAATACAGCATTTAAAAGCCTGAACATATTGATCAGATTTTCGTTTTTACACTCTGGAGAGCAAACTGTCTCCCTTGCTTCACAAGGTCTACAGATCTGACAAGGAAAGCAAGAGCCAACAGGCAGCTTTCACCTGCTCTTCAATGTGACCAGCTATTCCCAGAACAGACTGTACACTCACTGGTGCACAGTTTGCACTGCAGGCTGCTGAAGGCAAACAAGTCCATCTCCAAGCCCTTCTAGTTCAGAAACCTGTTACAGCAGCTAGCACATCTTCCTCAATTGCCTCAGCTTTTGCAGTGATGTTAAGAAACCCAGAAAAGCTCTTTTCACTAACTCAGAGATGACTGATTTTGCACCCTCCCACCAGCTCAACACAACTAGTAGAAGAAGTCAATCATGCAGTTGGCCATGCTGGCCAGAACGTAAGCAACAGCAAACTGCATGAATGCAGAATGTCAAAACCATCAGAGCATTACATGTGGCAACAAGTTTAATGCTATCCTTTTCCAGACTCATAGTTTTATACTACTTCTAGTCTGGTTTTGTTTTTCTTTTCTTTCTGTCTGAGTGAGAAGCTTCACTGTTTTGAGGAAGGAGAACTACAGGAAGCTGATGCAGCAATTCTCAGACTCCAGTCTGTCTTGGACACACAGATGTCCCAAGGGGTTTCTCATAACCTTACTCTCCTATGTTGATTCTGTGTTTCCAACTGGGTTTTCACTGGTTTCTACATCCTGGCTTGCACTTGTTTTGTGTGCTTTTCTAAGGCAATGAGATGAGAGAGATGTGTATCAGTCATATTATTGTTAGTTTTGTCTTAACTTTGCTACACTTCTTCTCTACAGTTCAGCTATCATCTTAAATTTGTCTAGCAGATGCACACCCACAGCTTTCTGATACAGGATCATCTTCTACTTCATCTTAAAACTTTAATTTTGAACATGAGTCCCTCCTTCACTAACCAATCACATAAGGAAAACAATAATAGCAGAAAATATATTCACGTGCTGAAGCCAGGCTTTGTGCTTTAGCGGGGTTATGCTCTACATCCCATCTCCTATTACTGAAATAGCAGATGGCCAGAAACTCCCTGATTTCACTACCTGTACAGAAGGTACTTCAATCTGCCATATAAAGTCACAAAGCTGGTGAAAGGCCTGGAACACAAACCCTATGAGGAGCGGCTGAGGGAGCTGGGGGTGTGCAGCCTGCAGAAGAGGAGGGTCAGGTGGGACCTCATTGTTGTCTACAACTACCTGAAGGGAGGCTGTAGCCAGGTGAGGGTTGGTCTCTTCTGCCAGGCAACCAGCAATAGAACGAGGGGATACAATCTCAAGTTGTGCTGGGGGAGGTCTAGGCTGGATGTTAGGAGGAAGTTCTTCCCAGAGAGAGTGATTGGCATTGGAATGGGCTGCCCAGGGAGGTGGTGGAGTCACCGTCCCTGGAGGTGTTCAAGAAAAACCTGGATGAGGCACTTAGTGCCATGGTCTGGTTGACTGGATAGGGCTGGGTGCTAGGTTGGACTGGATGATCTTGGAGGTCTCTTCCAACCTGGTTGATTCTATGATTCTATGATGGCACAGATTTCTGCCATGAAAATGGATCCTATGGGAAGCTTTGACATTACAGCTACTAGGCTTTTGCCTGGAATAACATGTTATGCTTCAACATCACACTTGTATTCTCTTTATGATGCATCAGTACAATAACCACCATCATGGCACCATCACCAAGCACCCATCAACATACCTTTGTAAGTAGCAAAAGGTAGGTTAGTTAAGGACCAACCTTACTACACGTTCAGCTTTGTACCCTTCATAAGGACAGCAAGTCTCCAATCTGAATGAAGCTCCTACCATTAGTCCTATTGTTTACATTGAGCACAACATGCATGCTGCTCTGAACGATGTATGCTGCTCTGAACGATGTATACTGCTCTAGAGCTGCATACATAAAATCAAATCTTTTGAAACGAGACTGAAATTCCTACAAGGAAATGTTTGGGTTTTTTTTAATCCCTGGATCAGCACATCGTAATCATGTGTGGCACTACTTACCAAACTAAAATCTAAACTATGCAACATATGACTGAAAAGCATGTGGCTTTCCCAACACTACAGCCCTGGTGAAGGACTTAACAGCCTATACCCCACATGAGATCAACTACATGGGCCACTTAATTTCCATTTTGCAGAGCACAATACCAAACACATCAAAAGAGATCAGCCTCTGATTTATGTCTTAAGACAGAAGGTTTTTATTAATAAAACTGCTTCCTCAGAGTTAAATTCCATTAACCATACTTAAGAGGGAATTACTACACATCTTGCTCCCAGGCAAAGCTGGACCATTGCACACATGTTACAAATCAGTATCTCTTTACGTTTGTTGCTGTGCTGAAGGAAGACAAAGGAGTTTATTTTTAGGTGCTGGCAAGTCAGGAATCCAATGTGCAGTTTGAGGAATCATGTTGCTACCAATCAGTTCCTATTTTAAACTTACAACTTTTCATCTCAAATAACCAATAGCTACATCTCTATACTAACTGTATTTCTCCATCTTGAAGTAAGCAGATTTTAAGAAAAACAGACCAAAGAGACAAGATGCTGTAGAGTTGACCTTAAAGTCCTTCCCATTCTGCAGGAGGTGCTTTCCTTCTTTTCCCTGCATTCCTTTTTTACATCTTGAAAGCATTTCCTGCCAAGGCATGAAACCTCTATTATGTTGCATATGGTTTCTATTTTCAAGTCTTTAATGCTTCCAGGAATTTCTTCAATTTCTATAGTTGTTACCTCATTCTTGTCGTTCCTGGCTGGCAAAGAAGTAAACTAAGCTGCTTAAGTATTTTCCTTTAGTTGCAAAGATGTATCATTGCATCTGTACAGTGCTTCAAAATGGCCTGTCTTGACTACCTGGGCTGCCCAGGGAGGTGGTGGAGTCACCGTCCCTGGAGGTGTTCAAAAAGGGACTGGATGAGGCACTTAGTGCCATGGTCTAGTTGACTGGATAGGGCTGGGTGCTAGGTTGGACTGGATGAGCTTGGAGGTCTCTTCCAAACTAGCTGATGCTATTCTATTCTATACCCTCGCAGGAAAGAAGGTAGGGCCTTGAATACTGGTTAATAACTCTTCATTGTATTTGAGTTGCATCTGGCTTTCTTAGTTGAAATTACTGAATTTACAGAGCACCCAAAAACCACTACATCTACACCTGCAGTTCTAAATCTGTTGGGATTGACCTGAGGAGGGGCACAAAGATTATTAGAGGGCTGGAGCAAATTTCTTAGCAGGGCAGGCTGAGGGAACTGGGTCTGTCCAGTCTGGAGAAGAGAAAGCTTTGAGAGCCCTTACAGCAGCCTTCCAGTACCTGAAGAAGGCCTACAGGAAAGCCGGAGAAGGACTTTTTATAAGGGCATGTGGTGATAAGGGGCAATTATTTTAAACTACAGCAGTACAGATCTAGATTCAACATTAGTAAGTCTTTTACTACAAAAGGGTGATGAGACACTGGAACAGGTTGCCCAGAGAAACTGTGGCCTCTTCATCCCTAGAATTGTTTAAGATCAAGTCAGATAAAGCTTCAAGCAACCTTATTTAGTGGCAGGAATCCTTGCCCATAACAGCAGGTTGGAACTGTATTATCTCTAAGTCCCTTCCAAGTCAAGCCATTCTATGAGCAAGACCTAGGATTAGCACACAAACATGGAGGTACAAATGTAGTTGCTCTCTTTTTGAAGATGGAGGGGAAAAACGTAAAATCTGAAATTCTTGTTTTCAGAATCAGTGCAAAAACAGCTTTCAATGGCATGTTCCTAAATAAATAATTAATAGCTTGATGGTAGCTGAATGCCTGAAATGCAGCAGCACTGAAGACTCCCCAAGATTTCCTGGGAAGGTCTTCTTCTGCCCTGTAACCAGCTTCTGTCTCTCAGCATGTCCCACCGCGGAGCATGGGCAAATGCCCGCACAAGGGAAGAATTTAGCATTGTTCAGATGGAAACTGTACACAGGAGGCTCTGCTGAGGGACTTCATGGTTCACTGCATGGGGCAAAGCTACCAGTGGAACACAGCACAAACAACACATGCAGCATCACTTTGAAAACACAATTTATTCCAGAGACTTGATGTTGAAAGGTCAAAACACAAAAATACTCCAGGAATAGAGGCATCTCTAGTGATGGTTCTGAAATGATGGCGTATGCACACTCAATAATCTTATGGAAAGGATGTGCACCAAAAGTATGCCACTTTCCGAAATAAATCAGTCTTTTATCAGCTGGGTGTTTCAGTGAGTGTCACATTTCAAATACAACAAACCATGGAGAGAGAAAAAAAAAGAAAGGGCACCTGATCGTTGCTTCATGCAGCAACTGGACCAGTAATGTTATGAGTTTTACCTTCTAATGTTGATTTTAACTGGGTATGATATGCTCAGAGATTCATACCAACAGAAAAAAAAACGCCTCATGATTGCTTTTTTAGCAGCTACATTCTTTTCTGGCACTACAATTTCCCTGAATTACACAGCTATTTCATACATGGAGCATACAAGAATAAGAGCCACCATGAGTTTCCCAGCGCTTCAGGTTTATTGCATCCACAGACCAGAGCTGGCACTCTCCACTGAAAACAAAACAGCCAGACAAAAAGAAAAGTGCTTACTGCATACAGTCCAGAAGGTAGGTACACAGATCACAAAGCAAAGCTTCGCCTTCATGTGAAGTTCTGTGTGACAATGAGTAGGGGCAGCAAGTGCAAGAACTGTTGTCTTTATATTTTCCCTCCCGCCCCATAAAGCTTGGAGAGGCTGCACACAATTCTCAGAAACAAAGGATTGTGAGGGTCAAGGTATCTCCTCTGGAGACAGCAGTAGCAGCAAATGCCGCATCTTCCTCTGGTAAAGAACTCCCACCCCAGGCTCGCCCCCGCTCCCATGCTGAATGGGGAACAACCACAGCGGAAACCAAACCTCAGTGTTTGAAGCCGGGCTACTGGTCTAGGTGGTGCCTGGCAAGCACGAGGCAAGCAGAAATCAGTCAGATTTTAGGGGTTTAAAGGCAATTATTCTTCAGAAGGGGCCTGAACTGAAAAAGCTTTAAATGCCAAGTAATCGCCATGTGAATGTTTATCACCCTAGAGGGGAATCCGCAAGCCCCATTGTGTCGACTCTTTGGGAGTCCATCTGCAGTGCTCTTGACGAATGCACCAGTTGTCTTTGTTCATAAACTAACAACCATTAGCTTACAAAACTATGCATTTCGAACTGGCTTATGCACATTCACCCTGCAAAGAAAGGTCTACCTTAATTTCGGACATTAGCATCTGCTGGGAAAGAAAAGGGGCGGAGAAGGAAGGAGCACCGATGCCAGCATCGAGATGCAACAATTGGAACAAAAGAGATTTCAAAATGTCGCACTAACGCACACACAAGGCATTTTTTTCTCTTGAAAGACTACTTCTCCGCAGCAGCAGATGGATCCTTCCGGGACCGCCCAAGCACACAGGGCACCACTGTTCCCACTTTGGACGGAGCCCCCCGCGGCTGCCCCCTCCGCGGCTGCCCCCTCCGCCTCTCCGTGACCTTCACCCGCTTCCCCCTCTCTGACCAAAAGGACAAACGAACGGACCTGCCACATTCCCACTGCTGTAGGACCCTCCCCCCCCTCCTTGATCCCCCTTTTCTGCCCCGCCTGTTTTGCGGGAGTCGCTGGAGCCTGGGGCGGGGGAGCTCCAGGGACACCCTGCAGCTACTCGTCTTCCACTGCAGGCCGAGGATGGGGTGAGATTGCACCTCCTTCTTTTTCCCCTTCAAAAATGCCAGATTGTATCTCGGCGAGGTGAGGTGAGGCGATGCACGGGCGGGGACGAGGCTCGGGTGAGCTCCTACGTCGCACAGAGTACCAGATGCTAAATCTAAGCCAGGCACAGTGCAGGGAGTGAATGATGTCAGCCTGCCGCCAGGACGCACGAATTTACTTCACGATGGCTGCAAACGGGCAGGGGGTGCGGCGCGGTGGTCGCACCGCAGCGCCTTTGTTCCGCCGCGGGCCCCAGCTCCGCCTCCGCGCATGCGCCGGAGAGAGACAAAGGCGCGGACAGGAGCAGGAGAGCTTCTGCCGTACCCCGCGCACCCAGTTTGGACCAGCGCTCCCGCTGGGCGCCCATCCGCCGCGGCCAGAGAGTGGATGTGTGGGTCTCATGTGCGTCTTTCCCCCCCCCCCCTCTCCGTGACCAGCCACGACCAGCTGAATCAGTTCCTTTTAGGAACCGCCTTTGAGAAACACGCGTGTTCGCGGGGAGAGACGGGTCGGGAGAAGGTTGTGGCGAGGTGTAGCTTGCTTTGGTGGGGTAAAAATGGAAAACGGGCTCGGGGAGAAGAAATAATTTAGGAAGAAGGGGTGCGGCATTCCATAAACATCCATTTAAAAGGCGCATCGGCGAGCAGGGTGCTGTGAGCGAAGCAGCACGATGGGAAGCAGTAGCAGTCCCCGCCCGTTTGTGACGGGTGGTTGTCAGACCCTAGCCAGGCAACCTCCACGACCATTCCCGCAACGCCCCGCCACAAGCAGAGATAAGGAAGGCCGCGCGGGCAGGGCAGCTCCCTCCCTCTCACCCTGCCGCGAGCAACTGCGTCGTTGCGTGCCACAGCGGGCACGCGCCGCCCCGCTCCCGGCCGCCCCCGCAGGCTGCGCTCCTCCCGCCGGCCCCGCCCGCTACCTCCCGCAGCGCAGCGCCCGCGCCGCCGAACCCCCGCCCGGCGCCTCCCTGCACCAGTGCTTCCCCCCCTCCCTGCCATCTTCTAGCGTGCTGTTTCCTTCTCCGAGCGCTGTGCTGCGTGGAGAGGGTCTGGGGAATTTTTTGTTCAGTTGGTTGGGGTTTTGTTTGGTTGTATTGTTTGGTTTGGTTTTTTTTTTTTTCATTAGCAGCCTCCTGTTGAAAACAGGCTAAAGGAACCGAAAAGAAATTGGCCATAAATCACTATTACTCCCACCACACCCATCGCTACCCTCCCCCAAGAAAGCCTTTCCGGGCATTTACAGGTTAGAGAATAGCCTCGGTCCGTTTTGTGCCTCGAATCCGCGTTAGGCGGTCTCCCCTCTCGAGGAATCCAGCTCCTCAAAGCGACGCTGCTAAAATGTGCCCTCGCGGCTGGCTCCGGGTCCGGCTCCGCTCTCCCCCCAACTCCTTCCCATTCAGACGCACATCTTTCTCCGCATCCGAGACATCGCGGCGAGGAGGGGAATAAAAAAAAATGCACAGCTGTAGGGGTCTGCTGTGTAAATGGCATCAGTGAGATACACCGCTCCTTACCTTGTTCTGTTTCTCCTCTCTGCCCCTGTGTGTTGGTGTGCTGGAGTGTCAAAAAGAGTCCCAGGTAGACCGGAGTCCGCTCGGCTTCCTCTGCTGTGGCTCTCCCCTGCTCGCTCGCCGGGACTGGAGCGACTAGTGCCTGCTGGAGCAATGCCGCCGCTACCGCGGCTGCTGCCTCTGCATTTCTCACTCTCTCCCCCTCCCTCTTTCCCTCCCTCCCCCCTCTCTGTGACAGTCTGTGGGCAGTTCAAAAGCCACACGCACTTATTTATTTATTTTCCAGGCGGGAGATGCGCCGCGCGGCGCTCACGCTTAGGGGGCGCACGGACCCACGGTTTAAATAGGACCCTTGCAGGCGGCAACTCGACTCGCTCGGAGGTCTGCGAACGTCCCTTGGAGCTTTATCTCCCCAGCCCCATGAAAAAAAAATCTCAGGGAAGACCGGAGGACCCTGGCGAGGACAGAACGGGACAGCGGGAAGGCACAAGCCAGGCTCCCTGCCCCAAAGAGAGCGGACGCGGAGCAGGGACACACACCGAGGTGCTGGGCGCTCCTCCACTCTCCGCATCCGCGACGCGGCAGTGCCTCGTGGGGTGGCGGCGAGTCCGGCCCCGGCGGTGCAGGGAAGCTGCCAGGCCGCCAGCCCACATGTGCAGCCCGTCTGGGGAGCGCGGGAACCTGCTTCCCCGCCGGAGAGGGGCGGCACAAGCGGAAGAGACGGAATAATCACTGGCATTTGTGCTTTCGGCACGCTTAAGGAGAGGGTCTGCCTGTTAAACACAAAAGGCCAAAAAACAATAGAGGAAAGCAACCCGATTTTCAGGAGAACGGATCTCTTTCCCGTCGCTCCTGCGGCTCAACGTCGCTGTGGCTTCAGGTCTGGTATCCCTCCACTTCTCCCCACTCCGCTTAAAAGCGTCCCTGGGTCCGCCACAGCTAAGGGCACTGCTCGCACCTTCCCACCTCCTTCTTTTTAAACACCTGCTGCCAGGTAGAGCTCTTCTACCACGGAGCCGGGCGCGCCCTGCTTGGCGCTTGTTCGGCTCTACGGTATCCCGACGGCGGTTGAGATGCGGGGCTGGGGCGCCCTCTGCACCTCGAATGGCTGCCGAGCAGGGCCAGGCGCTGTCTCTTAAGAGAGTGACCACTCCACCGTCACCCCGGCTGCCGGGGAAGGACGGTAAAACGGACCCGCTGGGAGCGAACCGCAGTGGCGGTGTCTCCTTGGGGACGTTCCAGTTCGGAGGCGCGGAGAAGAGTGGTCTGGCTACCCCACCGCTTCGAAGCCACGAGCACCATCTTTCAGCAGGAACAATGAAGGCTATTTCCCAATTCACGTGGGGACATGATCCGAGTGAGAGTCGTGTAGATGGCCCCTGATAGGGGTAACTCCGGTCTGCATTGTCAATAGAGACGGCGCGAAAAGGGCGTAGGGCATGTGGAGGAGGAAGGTGCGGCGGGGAGATTTTGCTACTGGGATGTGGTGAGCGGTGCCACGTGTGGCACGAGGAGTCCCGCTTCCCATCCATTCCCATGTAGGAAAACTGTCGGACAATAAAATGTATTTGGGGTTTACGTGTTTCACGCACCGCACCTTGCAGGCTATGACGGCACCGAGCACACCGGGGTGGACGAGGCGGTTAGGAACGGGTGAGCAGCGTGGATTGAACCCCGGCTGTCCTCCCATCGTCACAAGAGCCCCAGACGTGGAGGGAGGCACGAGCACGGCGGGTTCCCCGGCGATCGCGGAGGCAGTTCCCCGTGTTTTCCCGCAGACCTTCATGTGCAAGCCTTCGCTTGCCTGTTCCTTTTCTTTTTTCTGTTTGGTTTGTTTTTTTGTTGGTGTTTTTGGTTTTTTTTCTCGCGGTGGTTTAATCCTCGCTCTGCAGCTACGGGGCGCAGCCGTTCGCCATGCCACACCTGCCTAAATGCAGCATCCCACTCCTGCCGAGGAGCGGTGAAGGGGCTGGCTGTGCCTTGCCGCAGCTGGGGGAGGGCGGGTAGTCGATAGCAGCCCGCTGCGGCTGCAGCGCCCAGGTGAGGCGAGCAGCATTTCCCGTTACGTTGGGTAATCGAGGGAAAAATAAAGACGGGGGGGAGGGAGGGGAGGAAGCGCCCTGCCTCGCCCAGCTCTCGAGGGAGAGAGCAGCTCGCTGCGCAGCCCAGGCGCGTCGCAGCCCCCGCGCTTCCTCTGCGGGAAGGGGTCGCCCGGGCCCGCTGGGGCCGCTGCAATCCTCAGCGCAGTCTGGAGAGCCGGGGTCTACCCACGCGTGTTGCCGGCGGAGGGAGCAGTAACGCCAGCGTCTGCCGCAAGGTGAAAGAGCAAAATCTGCCGCCTCGATTCTATTTCTGAACCACGCCAGTTTGTGAGGTAGAGCAGTGGAGAAGCAACTGGCAAGATGAGTCCAAAGTCTAGCCAGGAGGTAAGGCTGAGCACAGCAGCACATCCACAGAACAGCTCAGTGAGGGGCTGGGCTGAAGTGGGGTCCTGGACCATGGGTAGGGCTCAGAATAAGTCCCAGGTTAGGCTGGACAGGGCTAACAGTTCCTGTGAGGCCATGACTGTCAAGATTGTTCTGTAGAACTGGCTAACCAGTACAGAACCAGTATGAAATACAACAGAGGGAAAAGGTCAGTATTTAAGCCTGTGAAGGTGGGCTTAGGCGGTCACTGTTCACCTGCATGGTGTCAAGTATTATCTGACTTGATAAGGGAAAGACAAGTTATATAGGATTCCCAGTATATCAAGGAAATAAAGTTCCTGTGTTCCAAGACATTTGCTTGGGAAAGCCTGTACAAGCAAAAGTGGCATGGAGACAGTGGTTGCTGCTACCAGTTTGAGGGAGGATTTAATCCTTTTGCTGTTTCCACCATGTAGAGGCCTGAGATAACTGTGGTTTACCATTCTTACAAATATTTCTACATGCTGAATTATGTCTCTCCAAACAGTGCCCCAAATCCAGAGTTCATCAGATGTCCCCTTTAGTTTCTATCATACATATCTGGATCTCTTATTTGATAATGGTAGAATGTTGATACAAATAGGGATTCTAAGAAGCCTTTGAACATTTTTGCCACAACTAAGGGTATGTAAAGTATCCTCACCTTTTCCTCATATGTTGAAGGAACTGAAAGAAAAAGTTGGCATCTGGAAGAAGAAGAGAACACTGAGTAGAGACCTCTGCAAAAAGTTCTGGAAAGAGGTATGTCGAGGCCCTTATGTGTAATGTAACAGTGTGCTGCTTTTCTCTGAAATACACACTCTGCTGTGACAAACACTGAAGCTGTTTCCCTCTTCTTAGCTCCTCGTGTCAACTCTTGCCATTTACTCCATCTCAAAGCTTTTCTCTCCAGCTTCAACCTTTCAGATTCAAGTGTTTTTTTAGTTATGTCTGTCTTCTAGGTCTCACCTGCAGTCATATTTCCATCTTAACCCATTAGGGAACAAATCCAGTCCTAAATACTCTTAATACTCCTCCTTATTTTTTTGGTTGTTTGTTTTTTTTTGGGGGGAGGGTGTTGATTGTTTTGTTTTGTTCCCCTTTAAAATTTGTGCTCAGATTGTTCTGCTAGATGAAGGGAGAGCAGTGGATATTGTCTACCTTGACTTCAGCATGGCTTTTGATCACCTCTCCCATAACATCCTTGTAGGTAAACTAAAGAGGAGTGAGTTAGATGATTAGACCGTGAGGTAGATTGGTAAATGGCTCAACAACAGAGTTCAGAAAGTTGTGATTAGCAGTGTGGAGTCCAGCTGGAAGCTTGTGGCTAGTGGTGTTTCCCAGGGATCAGTACTGGATCCAATTTTGATCAATTGAATGTACTCTCAAGTTGTTCTCTGATGATAGGAAGCTGAGGGGCATGGCTGACATACTGGAAGGCTGTGTTGCCCCCCAACAAGATCTGGACAGACTGGAGAGCTAGGCAAAGGTGAACTTCACAAAGTTGAGTAAGGACAAGTGCAGAGTCCTGCATCTGGGGAGGAATAACACCAGGCACCAGGACATATGAGAGGTCATCCTGCAGGAAAGCAGTGCAGGGGAGAAAGACGTTGGAGTTCTTCTAGTTCTAGCAAGTTACCCATGGGACAGCAATGTGCCCATGTGGCCAGCAGGGCCAATGTTATTCTGCAATGCATTAAGAAAAGTGTGTTCAGTAGGTCTAGGGAGGTTCTCCTACCTCTCTACTCTGCCCTAGTTAAGACCACACCTGAAATACCGTGTCCAGTTTTAGGCTCCCAAATCCAAGAGAGACAAGGATCTGCTGGAGAGAGTCCAACAGAGAGCTATGAGGGTGATTAAGGGACTTGAACATCTCTCCAGTGAAGAAAGACTGAGAGAACTGGGGCTGGTTAGTCTTGATCTGAGAAGGCTGAGAAGGGATTTTGTCAATGTCTATAAATATCTGAAGGGTGGGTGTCAAGATGAAGCATAGATTGTCTTTTTGGTGGTACCCAGTGATAGGACAGGAAGCAGTGGGCACAAGCTAGAACACAGAAGGTTCCACCTCAGAACAAGGAGACACTTCTTTATGGTGATGGAGCACTGGAACAGGCTATCCAGGAAAATTGTGGAGTCTCCTCTGGAGAAGGTTGTGAAGTCTCCTGTGCAGGCTATTCTAAGTGATTCTGCTTTGGCAGGGGAGTTGGACTCCATCTCTGGAGATTCCTTCGAACTTCTAAGATTCTGTGATTAATAAATCATCTCTTTGCTCTGATTATGTTGGGGCTGAAAACAGTTATAAGCCATGTCTCTTACTTAGCACAGATTCATCAGCCTAGCAAGAGAGATGCCCCCTTCCTCGCATTTACCATCACAAAAAAACAAAAGCAAACCCGGAGTCAGAAGAGCTCGGGGCTTTCTAAACCTGCCCGCTTGGGCTGTATCTAACAGCACCCTGCCCGCCCGAGCCCGCATCTGCTGCTATCTTTCCCTCCCACAAGAGGGAGCGTTCGGCTCAGTTTATTGGCAAAGCCTAAAGCCTCTATCTGGGCGAAGAAAAGAAATGTGGTTTCCGATATGCAGAGGTTTCCCCGAGTCCATTTATCCCCTAAACATTTCCTTAATGCCTTTTTTTTTCTCTTTTCTTTCACCATGCCATGCAAATTTTAACGTTTCATAAGATTATTATAATTTTCCAGTAAGCTTTATAATGAATATCTAAAATGTAGTTAGAGTCGATCTCCCTGTTGAGTCAACCTGGTTACAAAGTAATTTATTCTCTGGTGGGGAGGAGGAGGGGAGATGTCACTGTAAGTCATATGTAAAATTTTGTGTTTGCAGTAGGTATCATTCTCCTAATAAATAAGTACCAGCTACCTATGAGGAGAGGCTGAGGGAGCTGGGGTTGTTTAGCCTGGAGAAGAGGAGGCTCAGGGCTGACCTCATTGCTGTCTACAACTACTTGAAGGGAGGTTGTAGCCAGGTGGGGGTTGGTCTCTTCTCCCAGACAACCAGCAACAGAACAAGGGGACACAGTCTCAAGTTGTGCTGGGGGAAGTATAGGCTGGATGTTAGGAGGAAGTTGTTGGCAGAGAGAGTGATTGGCATTGGAATGGGCTGCCCAGGGAGGTGGTGGAGTCACCATTCCTGGGGGTGTTCAAGCAAAGCCTGGATGAGGCACTTAGTGCCATGGTCTGGTTGACTGGATAGGGCTGGGTGCTAGGTTGGACTGGATGAGCTTGGAGGTCTCTTCCAACCTGGCTGATTGTATTCTACAGGAATTTTTTTTAAAAATTGTAATAGCTTAGGCAGATACAAGATGCTTTTTTTTTTTTTCATAGATGTGCAAGCAAAGCACATAAAATAAACAGCTTTGACAAAATCCTAAACCAGCAGCTTTGATAAATCCTTACCCCTCAATCCAAATTTAAATTCTGACATGAAGACAGATGCAAGCCTCTGACTACAGTTATATTCTTAATGACTCAAAGTTGTTTGGTGGTAGGCGTGGCTAAGTCTAGCTTTATTAGACTGAGTGTTTCTGTTTATACCAGCAAAAGCATCCTTTTATGCCTATAGCCAGGTAGGGATGTGTAGGTTGTGAACGCTGCTTCACCCCAGCGTTCCTGGTTTCATTTCAGTGTGTAATGCAAAGCGTATGTGCCTCCCAGGAGGTCCTGTGCTAACCAATTTTAAAAGGCTTCCCTGCTCCACAGAAGTCTGCATGCAAGTTTTCCCAAAGGTGAATATAGCTGCTGCTCTGACAGTGCAATTATCTGGGTTATTTCTGTTTCTTCTCACAGTTACCCTAAAGAGTTAGAGTTGCTTATGTACAAAAGAAGCAAATGTGCTTCCTTTATGGTTAGTCTATGGAAAGGTTCTCTGTGATCATCTATAGGTTAGATCTTGGACTTTTTTCCCATTTTTTTTCCAAGTTTCACTAAAGCAACTGCTGAATGAGATAGTCACTGTTTGGCTTCTGTGGTCACAAAAATGTCTTTCAGTTAACAGCTGGAGTGACTACAGCAATGTCTTGATTATGATCAGAATTGGCTTCTCCTGTAGTATTTTTTTTCTGTTCTCATTAAACTACAAGAATGTCAGTAATGCAGGATCAAATGCACAACTGACTAGGTGATCTAGCTAATGTGACAACTACAGTGTGCCTCTTACAAGGTAGGAGAAGTAAGGCACGAAGAAAAGTGTGTCAGATACCCTGAGAGAAGGAAAACATGATTCTCTGCTCAGGTACTTGGTGTTCTGATCTCTGCAATTTGGCCTGCTTGTGTATTTTACTTACTGGACTAAAGCATTTCTCTGTTAGTAACACAAGTTATTGGATTCCTACTCTGAGAGAGAACTTTTGACTTTGAAGCCCAGGGCCATGGCCCAAAGGTTAGCACTAACCCTGACTTTTACTGCCAAGCCTCCCCTGAGGACTCCACTCACCCCTACCCATGACTTGGGACCCAATTCTAGCTCAGTCCAGATCATCAGTCCTTGCCCCAGCAATACCACAATTGTGCCTGAATCCATCCCTGTCTCTCACCTCATCTCCTGCTTCTTCTGACTGAGCCTTCTACATGGACTGTGGCTCTGATTTATCTCCTCATCGTGTATCATTCAGCTTCTGGCTCCTCATTCTTTGTGAAGCAGCTTTGTGCTTGCTACTCCTCAATATATAGTTAGGCACAGGTGCCTCCTGAAGCACAGTTAGTTGTGCAAAGACAGCACAAAATGCATTTCTTTGAGGTACCTCCAACTTAAGCCATTGACTTTACCTGGCATCTTGGTGAAGGCACTCATGACACTGCTCTGCTTTCAGATTCAAACTGGTTCACGAGGCCACTTCTGTAGTATCTGCATCTGTACTTTTGCAAACCTAGTATTACAATTAAGTTTCACCTAGCAGTGCCAGCATCACCACAGAGTCAAAGCAGAGAAAGAACATGATGGACACCCACCTCAAATTTGTCCAGTGGAGACACCTGACGCCTGTCTGTTCTTGCTGCGGTTTCTGTCCTAGAAGATGAGCGTAGGAAAGCCTGAGGATTTCATCTGCATCGTTTGGTTTTCTTCCTGCTGCCAGTGAAGGGCATTTCTAGGTCAGGATTTGACTGAAATGAAGTGGTTTGAGTATCTCTGGTAATTGAAAAGGTCATGGAAAGGAATTTAAACCTGTGTAAATTGCAACAGCTCTAGTCCTACAGAACCACCTTTCTTAGTCTGGTTTATTCCTTCAGCTTGTAGGTGCTGTATTTAAAGCTGCCTCCTGTACTTTACTGCACTGTTTGTACCAAGCACAAGCTGCAAATGACTTGCAGAGAGTCAAATTAAATAACTACATCCAAAGTGGGTAAAGCTGAAATTATTTGTAAACATAGAGATGGAAGTGGCTTTCCCAGAAAACGAGAGCCAGATAATACTCGTGCCTGAAAACTTATTCCTCAGCTAACCACCAGACATGTCAATATTACAAATGTATGAAAAAAAAAAAACAAACCTCCTTTGTTTCTAATCAAGATTCATTTGTGAAGATTTCTCTGAAATGGAAGTATTAGCAATAGGTAATGATGGAAAAGACCCAGTGCTTCAGCCTAGCAAATGCGAGAGTGAGCACCTACATAGTAAGTTGTACAACCACACCTAGATGATCTGTCCTTTCCATACCAGAGATAGGTGCACTCTTACAGCACGTACCATGCATCCAGTAACAGAATTCTCCATGCTGGAGCAAGACACCATGTCTGCTTCCTGAATACCTCTTTGAAATGCTACACTGCTTTTGCTTTTTTTTTATTTTCATGCTTTTACATGCCAAGTTTAGCTGTTGGGGTGGGTGGGTGAAAGTACTTGAGCTTTAAATAAGCCTTGTAATATGCACTACCAGCTGTTTAGCTGAGTGACAGAGGATCTGTAGCCAGGCCATACATTCTGCCTTTATTGGATACTGAAAATGAAGTAATGTATGGAGAGTCTTGACCTATGATAGGATATGGATAATGCACGCAGCATGGGGAATAAACAGAAGGAGATAGAAATCCATGTGTGGCTGAGGGGTCATGACCTGGTGGCAATCACAGAGACATGGTGGGACAGCTCCCATGGCTGGAGTGTGGTCATGGATGGCTCTGTCCTTTTCAGGAAAGACAGGTCAGCAAGGTGAGGTGGTGCAGTCACTCCTTACATGAGGGAGCAACTAGAATGTCTTGAGTTCTGTCCAAAGGTGGATAAGGAGCGAGTTGAGAGCTTGTGGGTGCCAATTAAGGGACAGGCTAGCATGGGTGATATAGTTGTGTCTATTACAGGCCACCTGATCAGGATCAGGAAGTTGATGAGGCCTTCTACAGGCAGCTAACCGCTGCTTTGCAATCACGAAGGGGAAGTCACCTCATTTCCAAGATAGTCCAAGTCTCTAGCACCTTCCAGAAGAGCTGTGTCCAGCTGGCCACAGTGTGACCTTACAGCCTAGACTTCTTCATTGTTTTATATGATAGGACTTCTATGAAAGGACACATGGTTTCAGTTCTGACCAGTGAAATCCATGCCATCTGTGCCATCTTATACTGATCCCATCTGCTCTGCAGTCTCAAGGTAATTTGTGTGTCTTAATTCATCACCCAAGAGAACTAGGCTAATACCACACCTGGAGGTTAAGTCACAGCTTTTAGTAAACATATCCTGAATTCCACAAGCTCTATAAGCCTGAGCTATTAATAAGCAAATATTGCAAGCCAAATAATGAAATAGGTTTTGTTCCAAGTATGGTAGCCACCACCTCAGTGCAAGGGCTTTCAAGCAGCTATTTCTTTGAAGTGAGAAAGTGAACTGGGCAATGGCATAATACAAAATAGTTGCCAGTTGGCCAAGTGATGAACTGTTTACAATCCTTTGTACTCCTCCTGTCTACCTTCTCCCCCATCCTTCCTTTACAAAACAGCACTTTGTCTTCCTACTAGAGAGGTTGTAGTGCTCAACGTGGATGTGATCAGAGTTTATACCATCTCTCACCAATGCAAAGGGAATGTAAGGGATCTAGGGGAATTCATAATGTAAATACATTTGTGCCAACCAAAACCCAGAATCACCACACTCACCTTGCTTTTCAGTCTTTCATGCGATTTCATCTGCTCAGTCTGTCCTGTTGAAGTGTGAGGTCTTTGAGGCAAGGTGGAAACTTTTCCTCCTCATACACACCCATGAATTGTAGGTCCTAGCCAAGTCAAATTAGTAAGGTTATGATGTTGGCTAGGCTCTTGTACAGTATAAGGACTGTAAAAAGCATAACCATGACTTATGTGCCCATAGTGGTAATAATAGTGCCTAAGAGGCAGCAAGACTGGAATTCATGGGTGCAGCTCTGTTGTATCTGTATCACAGTTTGCTCAGGTGCCTCCTGCTGCCAATATAGCCAGCATAACCAAAATTGTGCATCAGGGAGGATACACTGATGCCAGAACTACACCTAGAGCAAATATTTCCTCCTTGAAGAAAGAGAAGAAAGATGTTGGAGCGGCTGTCAGATCGTGCAGGAGACAAAATTAGAAAGGCAGAACCCCAGCTCAGTCTGTAGTAGTCAGACCAGCTCTCCTCAAGGTATTCAACTCCCTTAACTGGAGGACAGGGGTGGACAGCACAATAAACCCCCAGTAATCTAAGAGGAAGCAGTTAGCAGCCTGCTGTGCCACCCAGACACTCGCAAGTCTGTGGAGCCGGATGGAATCCACCCAAGAGTGCTGAGGGAGCTAACTGCTCCAAATAATGAAAAAGCATGGCGAGGGCTTTGGGGCCCAGAGGTGCCAGTTAATATCTGCAAGGTGTCAAGCTAGTTTTTATCAGCTCCTAGCAAGCCTCAGCCCTTGCCTTTTGTGTTTGTCAGGATACAGACAGAGCTCTGGAAACAGGCTTTGCCTATGAAGACAGAAGCAAAAGAAGACTCCAGTACTTCAGTTGTTTCTGTGTTTGTTATCACTCTGCTCATTCATTTGCTAAGCTACCTTTTATGTGAACTTCCTTTATACAGCTAACATTCTTGTAACATATTTTATTGCCCTTTGTGTCCATGGCCGGTTTCAGCTACACATCCATTGTCTTCTATTGTCCCCATCTCAATTTTGTCCTTACAGCATTTGTCCTTAAGCACTGCCAAGCAATATTGTTACGCTCTTCTTTCCTGCACTCTCTTTGTTTCCGCTTCTCACACACTCCTTCTATGTGTATCTTAGTTCATTGAGAAGCTCCTGGCTAAGCCAAGCAGCTTTTCTGCCAGATTTCCCCGTCTTCCTGTACAACAGGATGGTTTGTTCCTGAGCTCTCAATTTAATTTCCTTTCTGCCAGCTTTCCTGGGCACCTTTCCCTTTCATGGCTGCTTCCCAGGGCACTCTGCCTAGCAATTCCCTGAAAATACACCGAACTCTGAAATCCAGAGTCATAACGCTGGTGCTTTCCTCCTCAGCCTCCTTTCAGATTGATCATCCTGGAGTTACTGCAACCCAAGCTGCCAACCATGACTTCTTTTTCCACTGACTCTTCACAGTTTGTGAGCAGTAGGTCTGGTGAAGCATTAGTTACAATTGAGACATTTCTATGTTAAGAAATTATCACCAACACAATCCAGGGTTTTCCTGGAATGCTCACATAATGATGGGTTGTCAGTGTCTAGGGGGTTGAAAACCACATGAGGTTGAGAGCCTAAAAACAGGTGACCTTTACTAATCATTTTAGTGAGCCTCCTCTGCTATGTCCTTTTCTTGTCAGGTAGTTCTTACAAATGCATTCTTGCTGTACCCCATATCAGTTCTTGACCCAGAGACATGCTGAATGAGCATGTCCTCCAGCTTCATACAGCAGTACTGACTGGTCAATCTCGCCACAAGCCTCCCTCCTCTGCTTCCATGATGGTCCTTCCTAAACAGCCTTTGCTCATGCCTGACCATGGGCTTCAGTGTCTCTTCACCAGGGATTTATAGACCCTCAAAGTGTCTGTATTGTCCAACCTCCCTGCACTGAGCAGGGACATCTCCAACTACATCAGCCTGTCCAGGGCCGTGTCAAGTCTGATCTTGAATGTCTCCAGGGTTGGTGCTTCAGTCTTATCAACCACACCACTTAGCTTGGTATCATCTACAAACTTGCTGAGGGTGCACTTTGATGTCTGTTTATCTATAGCTTACTGTTCACTTAGAAAGTTATGCAAAGCCCTGTGTTAAATGTTTCATATTTTGAAAGGAAAATAAGTGTAGAACCTGTTGTCCTTATCCTTCTGCAAACAGATGTAGTTGAAGCTGTGATGTGAAAGATGACATTACAGCTGTTTCCTGTGAGATGGCTCACAAGCACAGAGGAGGTATGAAATGAGCCAGGATGACCCACCAGACAAGTCCCAGCACTCAGATCCATTTTTCTACCCACACTTGCATTTGCACCTATGGAAAAAGATAATCAGGGGGCTGGAGCACCTCTGTTATGAAGACAGGCTGAAAGAATTTGGGCTGTTCAGCCTGAAGAGAGGAAGGCTCTGATAATACCTTATAGCTGTATTTCAGTACCTGAAGGGGATCTACAGAAAGGCTGGGGAAGGACTGTTCAGAAGGGCTTGTAACAATAGGGCAAGGAGCAATGGCTTTAAATGGGAGCAGGGTAGATTCAGGTTAGATATAAGGAAGTTTTTTACAATGAGAGTAAAGAATGGTAAAATACTGGAACTGGCTGCCCAGAGATGTGGTTGAGGCCCTGTCTCTAGAGGCATTCAGGATCAGACCTGATGTGGCTCTGGGCAGCCTGATGTAGTTGGAGATGTCCCATCTCAGTGCAGAGATGGCCTCTGAGGATCCTTTCCAGCCTAATGCAATCTGTGTGTCTGTGAAAATACAGAAATGTCTAGAACAGTCACATTGCACACAAGCATTCAGGTTGAAGAATAGCAGAAAAAGGACTTGCTTTCAACTTCCAAGTAGGAAGCACATTCCTTTAACTCAAGAAATTCTCATTCAAATGTAAATATATGCTATTCCCTATTGTATTCAGCAGTTCCTATGTGCATAGAGCAATCTTTTATAGAGCCCCAGCCAAGCTAACTACTTTTGAAATGCTAGTGAACACAATGAATCAACTCCTCATAACCCAAGACTATGCACTCAATAATGGAAAAGCATCCTTAGAAAAGATTGACTGTCCCCCTTCACATGGGAAACACATTAGCTAGGGAGTGGGAATCCAGAGCTACCTTCACATTAGTTCTAACGTGGATTTTGTTATACTCTTGATTACTTCTAAAGGAACTAATTTAATATATGGTTCAGTGAATATCAAGGGAAAATGCAATTGTATTCCATGCAATAAACTGTAAGTCTGACTGTATGTGGCTTATGGGCCTCTCTTGAATTAGTGATCAGCACTCCCCTTCTGCTGTCCTCTTTGAGGATGGTGTAGACTGTGATGAAGTAAGTCCCTAGCCTCCTTTTCTCCAAGCTAAACAAACTAAGTGACCTCAGCTGCTCCTCATAAATCTTGCCTTCAAAGCCCTTTTTCAGTGGTCACCCTCCTCTGGACACACACTAACAGTTTGATGTCCTGAATGGGTTAGTCCACAGAGCCTCAACTATGACTATAACTGAAGTTAGCTGAGCAAGATAACTCTAAAGGCAGTACAGCTTTCCACAGGGTAGAAGGACTGGAAAGCATCTCATTTTGTCAGCCAAAATCACTGCTTATTAGCTAACCTGAATGAAGTCAGAACAATAGACTTACTCAGAAGTCTATTGTAGCAAGAAAAGAGCCATGGTTTTTTACAATTAAAAGCCTTCAATCTTTCCTAAAATGGTTGCTATCACTGCTATTGGAAGTGCATTGTATACCCAAAACCATGTTTTCCCACAGTGCCTTTGTCATTTCAGTCTAACTGTGATGGTTTGGGTGTTTCCTGCCCCCCTGCACTTAAGAAACTCACCCAGACTAGACTCAGCGACTCTGGAAATTGAATGAAGCTTTGTATTTACAGCTTAGCACAATGGAGAGGCAGAGATTTACAATATATGCAGAAATATACAAGTTTAAACCTAATACAGACACACAACAGCCCTCCCAGAAACCTGAGTCCCCAGGAGGGGCTCTCAACCACCCTTCCAACTTCCACCCCTCTACCTTACCCAAGACTTTGCCTTACACTCAAGGTAGTTTGGAGGATCAGCCACGGGGGGTAGGAAGCAAATGTGTGATGGTTTGGGTGTTATCCACCCACACACACACTTTGGAAATCACCCAGACTAGACTCAGCTGGCTCTGGAAATTGAATGGAGCTTATATTTACAGCTTAGCACAACATACAAGCAGATATTTACAGTATACACAGTTATAGGCAGAAATATACAAGGTAAAAGGTAATACAGAAACACAACTCCCCTCCCAGAAACCTGAGTCCCCAGGAGGGGCTCTCAACTGCCCCCTCACCTTCCCCCTACCCCTCTCAACCTTACTCCAGTCCCAAGGAAGAATGGAGGTTCGGCCAGGAGGTTAGGAAGCAAAGTGGATTAGGAAAGAAACAGAGGGTGCAGTTAGAAAAGGGATGCAGCTGAGAGCTCACCAGCAGCAGAAGAGATGTTATCTGTGTTTTTATTTCTTGTTCTTATACATGTCAGCAAGCCTATGAGCGAAGTAGATGTCACCATTGTTTTCCTTCCACAGCCTGTAATCTAGTTCTTCTCATCAAAACGTTCTAGCTTCAAACTAGCACAAGATGGATCAGTCACACAGACGGCAGGTTAGGTTAGAGAGAGAAGTTCAGCCCAAAGCCCAGAGAGAGACTCAGAGAACGACTCTGTCATCTATATTTATGCTCTTGTTCTTACACATCTCAGCAAGCCTATGAGTGCAGTATCCATCACCATTGTTTCCTTTTCACAGCCTATAATCTAATTCCTCTCACCAAAACATTCTAGCTAGGCTCAAACTAGCACACCAACCAACAGTCATGGGAAGTAGATGAGATTTGAGCAGAGCTGCGATTGCTACATTCATTCCTGAAATGTGAGTCTGTCCAGGAAGTGAAAAAATCTGAGCTTTCTCAATTGTCTGCAAAGATTGGAACATAGTGTGTTATTTTCACTGACATTTGTTGTGCTTCTGGTGAACAAACAGACTGGTAGGATACTAACAGGAAATTATTTTCACAAGATAAGCAGCTGTTGGCCCCCAAAGCTTCAAAAGTTTCTAAGGGCCAAATGAAAAAAGAGATGTCCTTCCATGCCTGACTCGATGAATAGTCAGCATTCCACATCAGCCAAAGGAAATGCTGAAGGGGCAGTTTTTACAGATGCAATCAAACCTTGTGTTTGTGTGAAGAGGGATGGAGCTTGCCATTTGTTTGTGAAATAACAGTTTCAAAGGTTACGCTTCTGCCACAAAAATCTTGGCCTGCTGTCGTTCCAAAATACATAAGGACTAGCCTGTTTGGTAACTCACTGTTTCATTTCTGGAAAGTTACTTGGTCCACAACATGTCAGCATTTCCAGCAGGAAAACCCTCATGATTTTAATACACATTTCTTGAGAAGTGTTTTGCTCTGTCTTATAATCATCTACAAAGCAGCTTTAGTCTTTCGGTCTTCTGTTTATGGCCCACAGACACTACAGCTTTCAAGTAAAGTCACAAAGGGAAGAATAACAAAAGATGGGGACAGAGTGGCTGGAGAGCAGCCAGGAGGAAAGGGATCTGGGGGTACTGGTAGATAGTAGGCTGAAGATGAGCCAGCAGTGTGCCCAGGTGGCCAAGAGAGCCAATGGCATCCTGGTCTGTATGAGGAACAGTGTGGCCAGTAAGATGAGGGAGGTTATTCTGCCCCTACACTCAACACTGGTCAGGACACACTTTGAGTACTGTGTCCAGTTCTGGGCTCCGCAATTCAAGAGAGACGTTGAGGTGCTGGAACATGTCCAGAGAAGGGCAATGAAGCTGGTGAGGGGCCTGGAGCACAGCCCTGTGAGGAGAGGCTGAGGGAGCTGCAGATGTTTAGCCTGAAGAAGAGGAGGCTCAGGGGTGACCTCAGTGCTGTCTACAACTACCTGAAGGGAGGTTGTAGCCAGGTGGGGGTTGGTCTCTTCTGCCAGGCAACCAGCAACAGAACAAGGGGACACAGTCTCAAGTTGTGCTGGGGGAGGGTTATGCTGGATGTTAGGAGGAAGTTGTTGGCAGAGAGAGTGATTGGCATTGGAATGGGCTGCCCAGGGAGGTGGTGGAGTCACTGTTCCTGGGGGTGTTCAAGCAAAGCCTGGATGAGGCACTTAGTGCCATGGTCTAGTTGAGTGGATAGGGCTGTGTGCTAGGTTGGACTGGATGATCTTGGAGGTCTCTTCCAACCTGATTGATTATGATTCTATGATCAGTAGTAGACAGATGATCCATTAGTAAGATCATAAATGAAGTATGTCTTCATCAAATTTACCAGTGCTGTGCAGCGAGATACCTCTGCAGCTGATGTGGGTGGCATAACCTCATTTATTACTGCTGTGCTAGTTTACATCAGCCAAGGCTGTGGATCTGTGGAGTCACTGGTAATTCTGGGGAAATTCTAGGCTTCTTTGGAAGTCTTTGTGCTTGGAAAAATGGTGTTGGATTTTTGTATATAAAACACGTTCAAGGACTGTCCTTCATAGAAAGCAAGTAGTAAATTTCACTTCAGACATTATGACTTCATGTAAAAACATATAGATGAAAATGAAAATTGAAGAAGTTATTGTGGCTTCCCTATGATCTATTCATAGAAGAGTGGTGAAACTTTAGAGCCCTGAATTCCTTCCAATGGAAAAAAACAATCTCTAAGAAGCTTGGCATTCATGAAATCTTAATCCAAAAGGGCCAGAGAAGTAGTAAGCTGTGCTCTTTGCAGGGAGATAGACATAACGACTTCAAAGTCTTCACAAGGCCAGTGATGAGAAAAGTAGTAGACCTTCAGTGGAGCTGCTTTTTAGTTGTCTTGAACATATGAAAAGATAAATTATAACATTTACATTCTGCTAAATTCTGGTACTCAGTACTCTGAGGGGACAGCCTCAAGTTGTGCCGAGGGAAGTATAGGCTGGATGTTAGGAGGAAGTTCTTCACAGAGAGAGTGATTGGCATTGGAATGGGCTGCCCAGGGAGGTGGTGGAGTCACCGTCCCTGGAGGTGTTCAAGCAAAGCCTGGATGAGGCACTTAGTGCCATGGTCTGGTTGACTGGCTAGGGCTGGGTGCTAGGTTGGACTGGATGATCTTGGAGGTCTCTTCCAACCTGATTGATTCTATTCTATTCTATTCTCTAACAATGGAGTCTGGCTTCTTTTTGGTATTTTCTCTTCCTGATTTAGGATAGAATGAAGTTTCCCTTGTGACGCATAAGAAATGTGTATTTGCATGCCTATATGACCAAAACAATGCAACTGTACATATGGAGTGCTCATCAAATAGAAAGTGGATTTATTTTGTCAAGGAAATACTGCAGTTGTTAGCAGGCATTAGTTTATTCACTCTTAGACTAGCATTAGGTTATTCACTCTTAGACTAATGAATTATAGTAGGAAACAGCCTAGTCAAGATAGAACAGGAACAGTGTGGCCAGTAGGACAAGGGAGGTTATTCTTCCCCTGTACTCAGCACTGGTCAGGCCACACCTTGAATACTGTGTCCAGTTCTGGGCTCCTCAATTCAAGAGAGATGTTGAGATACTGGAACATATCCAGAGAAGGGCAATGAAGCTGGAGAGGAGCCTGGAACACAGCCCTGTGAGGAGAGGCTGAGGGAGCTGGGGGTGTGCAGCCTGGAGAAGAGGAGGCTCAGGGCAGACCTCATTGCTGTCTACAGCTACCTGAAGGGAGGTTGTAGCCAGGTGGGGATTGGTCTCTTTTCCCAGGCAACCAGCAACACAAGGGGACACAGCCTCAAGTTGTGCCAGGGCAGGTCTAGGCTGGATGTTAGGAGGAAGTTGTTGGCAGAGAGAGTGATTGGCATTGGAATGGGCTGCCCAGGGAGGTGGTGGAGTCACTGTCCCTGAGGGTGTTCAAAAAAACACTGAATGTGGCACTTAGTGCCATGGTCTGGTTGACTGGACAGGGCTGTGTGCTAGGTTGGACTGGATGATCTTGGAGGTCTCTTCCAACCTGGTTGATTCTGTGATTCTATGAAAGTGCAGCACTAATTGTTTGCACAAGTACTATCCTTGGTAATCTGAGAATGTCCTCAAATGTTATAGTGGATCAGAGGACCACACAGATACTCTGACCATGCTGCATATGTGGACCAGGCCTCCATTTGCACTCAAGCTTCTTCTGGACCATGGCAATTCCAAACTGACAAGCACTTGAGTATTGAACTGCCTTAGATCATAGCAGATTCCTCTGATTTCCCCTCTCACTAATGCATCTTCATAAGGTGCTGCTGTAGCTGATATTGGAAATGAAACTGAAAAGGGACTAAACCATTTTTCATCCTGGTTTCAACAGGGCAAACAATGATTTTTTTTTTCTCTATGTTGTTTTCTTAGTAATGCCTAAAATGCACACGAGTAACAGCAAGTTGTGGCATTTACATACATTAATTTCTGCCCTCATGTTTGAAAATATGGGTTTTTTGTTTTGGAAAGGTTGAGTAGTTTTTGCTGCTTCTTAGTTTGGTTTTGTTGTGTGTATGGGGGCTGTTGTTTGTGTTTTACAAACAGATCTCTTTTCAAAATGGAAATAGATGTTTCAACTTTGAGATTTAAAACTATTTTGTTGCATGAGAAGACATGTAAAAAAATATTATGGTTATATGTTTATGGATTTAATTAATGAGTAGTTTTATAGAAAAGCTTTTATAAAGTTTCACTAATTAAAGGCCACTACAATGTTTCAGAAATATATATAGATGTGTAGTCTACAGGCCTGGATCACATATTCTACATTGAACATCTCTATTTTTGAGTAAGTACCCTTCAAGACTGAACTGTTGCATCTGGTCATACTTCACTGAGGTATGGACAGAAATGTCATCTTTTTTTTATCCCTTTTTCCCCTGTCCTGGGCATGCATGCTGTTCTCACTGCTTTCCTCAGAGGCAGTACTTGGTTACACTGATGCTGCTGTTACTAAAAGCAGCCCTAGTGTATGGTGTGGCAATCTCACTGGATTAAGTCAGCAGGGTCACAGGATCAGAGCATATTAGGAGTTGGAAGGGACCCGAGGAGATCATTAAGTCCAACCCCCCTGCCAGAGCAGGACAATACTATCTAACACAGATCACAGAGGAACACATCCAGGGTCCTGTGCTTTATCTGTAACACCATTTCCATTTCATAGAATAGAATCACAGAATCAGCCAGGTTGGAAGAGACCTCCAAGATCATCCAGTCTAACCTAGCACCCAGCCCTATCCAGTCATCTAGACCGTGGCACTAAGTGCCTCATCCAGGCTTTTCTTGAACACCTCCAGGGACAGCGTCTCCACCTCCTCCCTGGGCAGCCCATTCCAGTGCCAATCACTCTCTCTGGCAAGAACTTCCTCCTAACATCCAGCCTATACTTCCCTCGGCACAACTTGAGGCTGTGTCCCCTTGTTCTGTTGCTGGTTGTCTGGGAGAAGAGACCAACCCCCACCTGGCTACAACCTCCCTTCAGGTAGTTGTAGACAGCAGTGAGGTCTGCCCTTTGTGTCTATAGATAAAAAGAGTGCTGAGGAATTGTTTGCATTAGCAGAAAGAATGAATTTCCCAAAGGCTCCTGTGGAAATGGCAAGACTCTGGTTTTGTTTAATGGGAAAATCTACCCTGGCTTTTCTCTGGAACCCAAACACAAAAGTGAGTGCATCCCATTTAGCAGAGCTACTGTCACAGGCTGCCTGCCAGTACAGATTAGGAAATTGCTCAAGTTCAGCTTTCCAAGCTGTCCTTCAAATCCATACAGACAGCTGCCAAGAAGCTTTTTTTAGCCTGCAACTAACTGAGACAGAGGGAGAAAGCAACTGGTTCTAGTTACCAGTCATAAGTGACATATCACCAGGTATGCCCTGCTAGGCATGGAGAGAATGGCCGTCATAGAAATGGGGTGCAGCAGCTTTTATGGAGACATAGTAGTGCTTGCTTTGCTGTCACTATAATGTTTACCTCTGTTCATGGCATCTGCTTTCTCCACAGAGGGAATCCAGAATATTTGTGAAGCAACATGCTTCAGCCTGCTCTGAAACATTCACAGTCAAGGCAGCTTTTCCTCCTCAGTTATTTGTCCTCCAAAATCAAACTGGTATTTTGTAGGGTAGGTTTCTCCTCCGAATAGCATACACCATGCCACCACTGGACAACCACTGACCTAACCCATACCACACAAGACCCAGAAGTCTCCTTTCTCATCCAAACTTGGTACATACAGATAGGTAGATGATAACATTTGCTCCAGGTCATGAATCATATAAACTTTCTGCACCTGCCTGCTAAATCAGCGTCTTCAAAAGATTTCATTTTGTGCTTCCCCTAAGAGATTGGTTAAAGCTCAAACAAAACACTGTTTGTCATCTTAATGTTTGTGGGCTGCTTCCCCTTGCAACTTTGAAAACTCATTCCCATGCTACCTATACAAATATGTGGTGGTTGTTCATCTGGAGCTGGAATAGGGAAGCAGTTGAAGCTGTGAGGCTCTTTGTGTTGTAGTTAGAATTGCACAGTTAGAAATCCAGCTGTTCTCTTGACTCCTTATCCCTTTTCCAGTTGCTCATAATTCAAATTCCTTTTGGCTTCCATTTTCCACACTTCCTCAGCCCAAAGGTGATTATGTTAGACATCTGAGTAAAATCTGTTGCACCATTTTTGAATGACTGAAGTGTGAAAAATCATGGTCATACACTGATCAAGTATAAATAAAAAGAGGGGAAATTCAGAGCCTTTTTTTTCTTACAAAGGTCACTGAAGAAGGTTTATTGAGTCTTTTCAGCTTGATGAGGAAGGTTTTGCTACCTGGTATAATGTAACATCTCCTCAGCCCAGCCTCTTATCCCTTACTTTTCCTGGGTTCTACAGCAGGGATATGAAATTCTACCCCTAAGTGTATGGGGACACACAGGTAAAGGGCATCATTCCATCTGTGCTGCCTGTGCTGACAGCAGCAGATTTTCAGTTTCCTCTCTGTTAGATGGAAAGGGAAACTCAAAGGAATGCATTGTTTTCTGTTCCAAGTGAACTTTATTCATCCAGACAAGGTGTCTGAAGGAAACGAGAGCAAGAACACGACTGGCCAAGGCCATCCTCTCAAAGCCTATCTGGAACTGTAGCCAGAGAGAGGTCTGGAGGAGGTGCTTAATGACTGAAAAAAGCAAGTCATACACATCCTCAAAAAACCCCAAACTAAAAATCCCCAAATATCAACCTAACAGGCTAACTGATCACACCCTGATGGTCTTTGGAAAGATAATTATGCATGGACCAGTCAGTCTCGCCTCCATCCCCAGAAAGGTGATGGAGCAGCTTATCCTCAGTGTTGTTCTTAGGCATATCAAGGACAAGAGGGTCAGCAAGGCTCTCAGCACATTCTTACACAATATTCCTGTATCTGATTTGGGATGTTACAGTTTGGATGGATGGACAAGCGTCCACTTGAAAACTCATTCATTAGGCTCGTAAGGGTAGGGGGTTAATGGGTCATATTTTATTTGTAACTCAGTAAAAAGTAGGGAGTTCTGTGGGCCTTTTCTTGCAATCTGTCCTGCTTAGCACCTTTATCAATGTCCTGGCTGCACTTTCAACCAATTTGTAAATGAGACCAAAGTGGAGAAAAATGGTTTATGTGTTCACGTCAGAGGTGCCATCCATAAGCACCTAGACAGATGGGATGAATAAGCCAGCAGAAACCAGCTGAAATCCACTGAGGACAAACACCAGGTACTACCCTTGGAAAGAAGCTCTGGTACAAGGACAGAGGCTTGTCCATGCCCAGCTGGAGTAGCTCTGCAGGAAGGGACCTGGAGGCCTTGGCAGACATAAACTGGGCATGAGCCAGCAGTGTTGCCCTGGCTGCAGACACAGCCAACAGCTTCCTGGAAGGTATTCTCTGCAGCACAGCCAAGACATCAAGGGAGGGGTTTATCCTTCTCTACTCAGCATGCCTTAGACCACGTCTCAAATACTGCACTCAGTTTTGTCTCTACAGTACAAGAATGACATTTACAAACTGGAGCAAGCTCAGTGGAGGGCTCCAAGCTGCTCAGGGCCTGGAGCACCTGCCCTGTGCTGAGGGAGACTGAGGTGTCAAGGTTTGTTCAGCCTGGAGAAGACACAGTTTCAGGGGGACTTAACAGTAGCCTGCACATAACTGCAAGATCATGAAGCAAATGTGGTAGGCTCTTCACAGCAGTGTGGGAGGACACAACACAATGGTCGTATGCTGAAACAAGAAATTGTTCAGGCTGGAAAAGGGATTGGAATAAGGGCAAAAATACTTCTCTGTTTTTTCACTCTAAGGACAAAGGATGGAGATTGTACAGACTCTCTGGGCAATCTGTTCCAGTGTTTGTACAATCTCTCTCCATGCTTAGAGAGTTTCAAGACCAGATTGGATAAAGCTTGGTACAACTTAATCTAATCTCATAATTGACTCCACTTGCAAGAGGAGCTTAGAACATGAACCTCCTGAGGTACCCTCAGCCTGAATTATCCTAGGATCCTGTGTTTCATTCAGAAATAAACACAATCCATCATCCCAATTCTACTGCAAGTCAGTACTGTAGTCTGAGGGCACCAGTACTGAGACCAGTGTGTCAGGAGCCAGAGGAAGAAACCACAAGAGCACACTGTCTGCAGGGTAGCATCTGTTCCTCACTCACCTGCTCACCCTTTCTTTTAGTCCCTGTCATGCTCTCATACTCATAATTTAGAATGTTTTTCTTCCCTTATGTGAGCATTAAAGAAAATTATTTCATAATCCACTGCCAAGCTCTGTCGATTTCTTAAGTGTAAGAACAGGATCCAGCTACTTTGAACATGGAGAAAGAAATGTTGTTTGGTTTGGGTTTATTGGTTTTTTTACAAATTGGAATTTAAGCCAGAACTGATCTTTTTTTTCTTCTAAGACATCTTCCTTCCAACATCAGAGGCTGACAGCTTGCTTTGACTCAAAGCAGATTCAAGCTCAGTAATACAAATCTCTTTTTTTTTTTGTCCTTCTGGAGTCAGCAGCAGACAAATTAGTCTAAAAAATAATTTGAGATTTCTAGGGCATAAACCACTAAGTATCATACAAAATGAGGGCCATTGTTACCTCACTTAAATAGAAGGAGGTTTAATATGTGAGCAAATCATCGTTTTCCAGACTCATTCAGAAGCTCAGTGAAGTAATTGGGTTTTCCCATCCAGTGCCAGCTGGCACTGAATCAGACTTAATGTGCAGTACTGGAATCAAGACCGGTAGGTTTGAGTCATATTTCAGTCATGATAATAGATCATCTTTTATTAGAAAAGCCATGGATATGGTTGAAAAGAAGATTAGTTCCAGGCATATGAAGTGGAATGGATAATGAAAGATTTTAATAATGAAGGGTTGTGAGAGAGCAAAAGGAAACCAAAGTTGCTGGATGAGTGGGTGAATGTGGCATCAGACAATTTATATTGGCAGCTAATGTGGGTATGTGGCTGGAAACAGTGATGGAAGATGGAAAAGTTGTGATCTCAAGTTTGCAGGACAAGATCTTTGTCAATAACATAAGTACAAAACTGGAGACTAGGTACAGATTTAGATGGCTAACGGAAGAGTAACCACTTAAGTACTTAGGAGTAGTGTAAGATTAATAATTTTACAGAATCATCTTCAAAATCAATTTTACCAAAGTTCTTTTAGTAAGAGGCATATTTGCAAACACAAGGAGCAAAACTTTTTGATGCAATACACATAGCACGAAACTATCTATAGTTTGTAGTAGGTTTTACTACTGTCATGCAATCCAAAACATTACTGAGTATATAAGTGATGTTAATCTTACTTTTTCTTAACCCAGGAGCATCACAGAACAGTTAATGTGGCAATAAAATCTCTGTAGCTGGCTTATTAGTTTGTTTCCTCTTAGTTCTTTTTTTTTATCTCACATTTAAACAGAAGGTTGTTTACATCATAAAAGCAAGAAAAGTGGGGAAAAAAAACCCTGAATGCACCAGGAAGTGAAAAATATGCCTGGTTTTTGCATTTGACAGTACTAAAAGAGGCTTACTCAAATGATTCTACCCTTTCCTATAGGTCTTCTTCAATATCAGAATGTGTGCTAAGCAACAAGACACTACAACTGGGAGAACAGAACTCTAACAAGTAAGGTTATATTACTAAAGTTGTTTTAATAAGAGCTATATTTGCAAACAAATGTAACAATGCAACTGATGCAATACACATAGCACAAAACCATCTACAGTTTGTAGTAGGTTTTACTACTGTCATGCAGTCCAAAACATTATTGAGTATATAATGTAATGATTAGGTGGTGGTAATCTTGCTTTTTCTTAACCAAGGAACATCACAGAACAGTTAATGTGGCAATAAAATCTCTGTAGCTGGCTTAATAATTTGTTTCCTCTTAGTTCTTTTTTTGAGTTATCTCACATTTAAACAGAAGGTTATTTACATCATAAAAGCAAGAAAAGTGTGGGGAAAAAACCCTGAATGCACCAGGAAGTGAAAAATATGCCTGGTTTTTGCATTTGACAGTACTAAAAGAGGCTTACTCAAATGATTCTACCCTTTCCTATAGGTCTTCTTCAATATCGGAATGTGTGCTAAGCAACAAAACACTGCAACAGAGAGAACAGAACTCTATCAGGAAAGGTTATATTATGAGGAGAGGCTGAGGGAGCTGGGGTTGTTTAGCCTGGAGAAGAGGAGGCTCAGGGCAGACCTCATTGCTTTCTACAACTACCTGAAGGGAGGTTGTAGCCAGGTAGGGGTTGGTCTCTTCTGCCAGGCAACCAGCAATAGAACAAGGGGACACAGCCTCAAGTTGTGCTGGGGCAAGTATAGGCTGGATGTTAGGGGGAAGTTCTTGCCAGAGAGAGTGATTGGCATTGGAATGGGCTGCCCAGGGAGATGGTGGAGTCACCGTCCCTGGAGGTGCTCAGGAACAGCCTGGCTGAGGCACTTAGTGCCATGGTCTAGTTGACTGGCTAGGGCTGGGTGCTAGGTTGGACTGGATGATCTTGGAGGTCTCTTCCAACCTGATTGATTCTATTCTATTCTATATCTTCACACTCTATCAAATTCCTAATGTAGAGGGCAACACCTCCTCCTCTCCTTCCTCTCCTGTCTTTTCTGAACAGCTTGTATCCATCAATAGCTCCACTTAGTTACAGGATTGGTGCTATCAAGTTTCAGTAATGGCCACATATCATAACTTCCCAACAGCAGAGCAGTTTCCAACTCCTCCTGTTTGTTGCCTGTGCTGTGTGTGTTCACGTAGAGGCACTTGAGCTGGGCTGTTGGCCGTGTCACTTTCTTAGAGAAACGTCTCTTAATCCTATCAGTGTTTCACTGACGTTTCCCTGATGGCTTCTACTACCATGGCACTAAGTGCCTCATCCAGTCTTTTTTTTAACACCTCCAGGGCCGTTGACTCCACCACCTCCCTGGGCAGCCATTTCCAATGGCAAATCAGAGCCTCTTACCTGTCATTCAGAAGACCCTAGGAGGTTGAGGTGTAAATACCTCTCTTTAAATTGCTCCTATCACTTTGCTCTTACCATTTTTTCCTATGTGGAAGATTTAGTTTTGTCCCTAATACAGAAGGCTGAAACAATTCCTGCCTTGTTCACCAGGAATTAAAAACAGCACACAGTTCTGACTGAAATGTATACAGAGTGGTCTTTAGTATAGTCTGTATATGATTGTGACCTGGGATTTGAACTTTCAGTGATACTGCTGAGTTGTCTGCAGGTTCTTCAGTTAAATGATCTATTAGTATTGGAGATTCACAGTGAAGTGGGTGCTATAGCAAAGTCTTTAAGACTGAGCTCATCTTACTCTTGTGTACCTCATGTCCTCTTATTCTTATGGCAATGTATTTCCATATGCAGAGACAGAAACAAATATGCTCAGCCAGGTAAGTGCAATGTGACCTTGGGCAATGTAGCTAAAGCCATTTTACATCCAAAGGGGTGCATATTTACATTCACAATCAAATGTTGATTTACTCTGGATAGTTCCATTAGGTAAACACAAAAATAAACTTGACAGTAAGTAGGTATATAATTATGAAGGCCATCAAATGAAAGGAGAATTTAGTACCAAATAAGTGTTTTCCTAGAAAATAAATTTACTTCACTAGAAGTGTCTTGAGTGCCAAAACCTCATTTGTAAAAGAATAATGACTCCACAGGAAAATGGAAGGACTGTGCAGGTCATGCACTTCCCTTCAGCTATTACAATAATTGATTTGAAGGGCTTGTTAGTTTAAGAGACTTCTAGCAGGAGCTGGAGCACACTGTACACTCTGTTTTAAGGAAAAAAAAATGGACTCTGTTGATGTATTGCTATGTTTCTCCTTCAAGCAAAAATACAGAGTCCAGATGAATTCCATGGGAAAAAACCCCAACAACAAACAAATCCCCACAAAGTTCAGCAGAAAGTACTGTGAGTAGATTTGAACAACATTATGGCCAGGTAAATAGCAGCATTGAGTTTCCCAGTTTCACCATCTGCTTTTTAACTTCAGTGCCTATATGAAAAAATAAAAAATTCAGAAGGCAGAAGGTCAACATTACTTCAGGTAATTAGCATTTTAAATAAGTTAGAAATACCACAAGCACTGTCAGGAAGATATAAGCTTCAAACAAAAAAAGCAAAATTCTTTTTCTCAGATTTATAACAAAAGGTCTGCACATTGCACTAAATTGCTGCAAAGAAAGAGTCTTTAGAGAGAGGTTCAGTTCCTCAAAGTCTTGCATTTTCATTAGAATATTCCATTGCCTTGTGTATCCTGACTATATGTTTGTACAAGAGAATTCAGAAGCCACAGAAACAGAGTCCTGAACTCTGACTTCATATTTCAGAACAAACATGCACTTTAATCTCTACTTCTGAATGGCATTTGCATTTGGGCAACTTCTTTAAATAAACTGTGTTAAACTTTTAATTCCCCAATCTCTCTTCACAGAGAAAGTGATTTGCCACTGGAATGGGCTGCCCAGGGAGGTGATGGAGTCACCATCCCTGGAGGTGTAAAAAAAAAAGCCTGGATGAGGCACTTAGTGCCATGGTCTAGACTGGATAGGGCTGGGTGCTAGGTTGGACTGGATGATCTTGGAGGTCTCTTCCAACCTGCTTGATTCTGTGATTCTATGAACTTGGTAGCACAAAATTTTGCTTTGCATTCATGCACACAAAGGCACTTCTTCATTTTTGTCTCACTGTTAAGGGACAATCTTAAACCTTTAGCTGACTTATCACAGAGTGCAATGATTAAGCCTCTGAAGTAGAACATGCCACACTAAGACACTTTTCAATAAACAGCTTAAAATTGGAAAGCAATTAAACTGAAGCCTTTCAGCATGCCTGATATTTGAGTTCAGTTGAGAAAAAGCATACACTACAGTCCTCATATAGGGCATACCAGTAGTTCTCTTTCAACAAAGACATTTTAGGCACTTCAGGATGACATCTAGGATAGCCTGACTGAAGAAACTAGAAATTCTTGCACGCATTTAGTCTGTAGTGAAAGTTTTGAACACATTAATGAGACTTGTTTCCTCTCTACCAAGTCACATCTATTTTATCTTACTCTGGGGAGATCCCATCAACTTCAGATCAGTAGAGGGTCATGAAGGTTTTACAATTCAGCATAGGTCTAATAGCCTATTTTTAATTCACTACTGCTTTCACAAAAAAATATTAGGTAAACTTTAATTCATCCCATATAATTAACTTGAGCTATTATTGCTTGGACAGTTCCTAGAAATGTGATATTAGTGTTGGCAGAGTTTCCATGATTGTCTGGCATGTTCTGTAAAACTATGCCAAGCCACAAGCTAGGTCATCACTACTTTTTTAGGCTCGAGTGAAGCCAGCTTGGAATAGTTTGCTTTTGGTGTTTTTAGAATTGCTATTTTAAAGCTCCTTTCCTTGGAGCTATCTAGTCTCAGGGGTTACAAAAGGAATCCTAGATTTTCCAGTATAGCATCCCAGACAAGGATGTACCCAAAATTTTCAGTAATAGAGAATAGTCATAGGATTAGACCATCACTTGATACTGTGTTTGTATAAGACTCTCCATTTAGATGATATTCATATCAGATGTTTATTTTAAAGTGAAGCATATTTAGGGTTTTAATAGCTCAAGCCATATGCCATGTCAGCTTTCTCCATGCTATACATAGCCACCATCTGGCACAACTGCACCACCACACACCCCTAAGGTTACAAACTGCAGCTCTCTGTGGCACCAGTAGAGCTTAGCATGGTTTCAAGCAGGTGCAAATTCAACTCAGTTGTAGCTAACTCACTGCACATCTAGCACTAGAGCGGATCATAGGTTGCTGGTATCTAATATACGATGTTGAAGCTAACATCAGCTGAAGACCAGAAATTTGTTCTCTGTTTATCTCCATTAATTGAAATTATAATAGAATAGAATAGAATCAACCAGGTTGGAAGAGACCTCCAAGATCATCCAGCCCAACCTATCACCCAGCCCTAGCCAGTCAACTAGACCATGGCACTAAGTGCCTCATCCAGGCTTTTCTTGAGCACCTCCAGGGACGGTGACTCCACCACCTCCCTGGGCAGCCCATTCCAATGCCAGTCACTCTCTCTGGCAAGAACTTCCCCCTAACATCCAGCCTATACTTGCCCCAGCACAACTTGAGGCTGTGTCCCCTTGTTCTATTGCTGGTTGCCTGGCAGAAGAGACCAACCCCCTCCTGGCTACAACCTCCCTTCAGGTAGTTGTAGACAGCAGTGAGGTCCCCCCTGAGCCTCCTCTTCTCCAGGCTAAACAACCCCAGCTCCCTCAGCCTCTCCTCATAGGGTTTGTGTTCCAGGCCTCTCACCAGTTTTCGTCACCCTTCTCCGGACACCTTCCAGCACCTCAACATCTCTCTTGAATTGAGGAGCCCAGAACTGGACACAGTACTCAAGGTGTGGCCTGACCAGTGCTGAGTACAGGGGAAGAATAACCCCCCTTGTCCTGCTGGCCACACTGTTCCTAATACAGGCCAGGATGCCATTGGCTCTCTTGGCCACCTGGGCACACTGCTGGCTCATCTTCAGCCTACTATCCACCACTACCCCCAGGTCCCTTTCTTCCTGGCTGCTCTTCAGCCACTCTGTCCCCAGCCTGTAGTGCTGCCTGGGGTTGCTATGGCCAAAGTGCAGAACCCTGCACTTGGCCTTGTTAAATTTCATCCCATTGGCCTCTGCCTCTGAAGAGCTTTAGATGGGCTATTATATTATTTAAGTGAGACTCCTAGGCCCATTTTCTAACGTTAATAATGCTGAGTCAACTTAGTCGTGAGCAGGGATTTGCCAGTCGGGTCTCTAGATAAACAGCTTGGTGTGCTCTCTCCATGCAGATGGAAATACTTTCCATTGGGCAACTTAATCAGTATTCCTTAGTTGTGTCCACTGTTAACCTCTCAGACTGATCCAGAATATACTGGTTTTTAGATGAGGTGTTAATAATTGAAATGCTCAGAGCTTAATCTTTTAGGATAGTTTTTATACTACTATTCAATACATCCAGGCATGGCTATATATATACATACCTACATGTGTGTGTGTGTATATATATATACACACACACACATATATATGTATATATATCAACTATTGTATGCAACAAATAAAGATTAATTGTAAATATAAAATACACAGCAGTCTGTGCATCAATGCCTGAACTATCATTATACTTCTGTGATGGTTTGGGTGTTCCCTGCCCCCCCACTGCTTTTGGAGATCCCAGACTAGACTCAACCAGCTCTGGAAATATGAATGAAGCTTCAACCAGAGCTGGTTGAGTCTAGTCTGAGTGATTTCTAAAGTGTGTGGGGGCAGGGGACACCCAAACCACCACAACATGTATGTGTATGCTTCAGCAGAATCAATACTCTCTTAAAAAGTGTATCAGCTGGGCATGGTAGCTCCTACATTTTCTGACTTTATTTCTGTGAGAAACAAATCATTAGTGCTTGAGCAGTAGCAGATCCTGTGATGCCCCTGAGCCAAGGAGGGGTGGAAGCCACCATAAAGTGCTAACTGACCAGTAAAGCAATATATTTCGCCTTGTATTACAAATATAATACTAGAAATCAAAGTATTAAGGCCGAATTGTATCATAGTATCGTCATTGGAAGAGACCTCACAGATCATCAAGTCCAACCCTTCACCACAGAGCTCAAGGCTAGACCATGGCACCAAGTGCCACGTCCAATCCTGCCTTGAACAGCTCCAGGGACGGCGACTCCACCACCTCCCTGGGCAGCCCATTCCAGTAGCCAATGACTCTCTTAGTGAAGAACTTTCTCCTCACCTCGAGCCTAAATTCCCCCTGGCGCAGCCTGAGGCTGTGTCCTCTTGTTCTGGTGCTGGCCACCTGAGAGAAGAGAGCAACCTCCCCATGGCCACAACCACCCCTCAGGTAGTTGTAGACAGCAATAAGGTCTGCCCTGAGCCTCCTCTTCTCCAGGCTAAACAATCCCAGCTCCCTCAGCCTCTCCTCATAGGGCTGTGCTCGAGGCCTCTCACCAGCCTCGTCGCCCTTCGCTGGACATGCTGAAGGATTTCAATGTCCCTTCTAAACTGGGGGGCCCAGAACTGAACACAGTACTCAAGGTGTGGTCTAACCAGTGCAGAGTACAGGGGCAGAATGACCTCCCTGCTCTTGCTGGCCACACCATTCCTGATGCAGGCCAGGATGCCATTGGCTCTCTTGGCCACCTGGGCACACTGCTGGCTCATGTTCAGGTGGGTATCAATCAGCACCCCCAGATCCCTCTCTGTCTGGCTGTTCTCCAGCCACTCCGACCCCAGCCTGTATCTCTGCATGGGGTTGTTGTGGCCAAAGTGCAGCACCCTGCACTTGGAGCCATTGAATGCCATCCCATTGGACTCTGCCCGTCTGTCCAGGCGGTCAAGGTCCCGCTGCAGAGCCCTTCTGCCCTCCAGAGATCACTGGAGATCACTGTCAGAGATCACTGGATCTCATTATCTCTGATCAGGTGGTATTTCAGAGACTTCAGTATCCTGTGACTTGGTCTTTATGAACGTTTGTGAGAATGCCACCCAAACACTGCAAGAGCTTTTCTGGGCACCTTGTGCTAAAGAGAAGCTTATTATGTGGCTGTGGGTTTGGCTTTTTTTTTTTTTTTTAAAGCATAGCCATTTGGAGATCCTCCTCATTACTTAAATATTCCAGTTAGAATATTAGTTATTGCCACCGACAAAGTGGAAATGCTGCAGTGTAAAATGGTATGGTATATTAGCTCAGACTCATCAGTGCAAACTGACATAGTGTGATGACAATTTGAAAACAGAGCTATGTGTTTTGAGATTTGCATTTGTAGGAATACTGCTGCAAGAAAGGAATGTCAAGTGGCTTCTGTGCTGCAGGTGTAGCTGGTCAGTGGGGTGTGACTACATGAACTGCAGTGTGTAGCCAATACGTAACTACCTTTCACCCTTCAGGAGGATTTACAGAATATACTGGGGAAATGGATATCTGCCATTGTTTTTCTGAGAAAGAAAGCAAAAAAAAAAGAGAGCCAAGTTTCCTCACAAACAGAGTTAGAGGTAAGGCCTGAAGAACTTGGTGGGATTCCCAGAACTGATAACAAGCAACTTACTATAAACAATGTCTGTTCACAGGGGGAGAGCCAGATGGGAGTGCCACATCCACCGCTGCACACCCTCCCGCAGGTTCTGGGACAATTGACAAAGTCTCGGTTGTTGACAGTAACATGGCAGGCAGGTAAAGAACAGGTCCAGCTGTTCAAGTCTCTGCTGTCTCTTCACCTAGTTCAAATCCTCAGGCAGTAGCCTCTAACTCTAAACCAGATTCAAACTCACAGGCATCAGGTCAGATCCTCAATGATTGAGACTTACAAAGCCTTTCTGGCTCCAGTGAAGGCACAGGCTAAGACAAAACATTTGACAGAGAATGATTCAAGAGAGGATTTAGGAGAGGAAATGACTGGATAGGGCTGGGTGCTAGGTTGGACTGGATGATCTTGGAGGTCTCTTCCAACCTGGTTGATTCTATGATTCTGGTAGTTACTATGGTCTGGGACAAGCTACCAAATGTATAAAGACTTCAGGCAACCTAAATGTATCACCTCACCATCCAGAGATCTAACCATTACTGTTATCCACTGGTGACTTAAGCTCTGGAGTGAAATAAGCCTGTGCATATTCATCCTCTAAACTACAATGATAAAATGTCAGAAATATGTCTTCAGTAGTGGTGATTTTCTAAAGCATGGTTTTAAATATTCCTGAGGTGCCTGGGAGCAGCTATGGAGTTACTGCAAAAGAGAACTAGATGATACACAGGGTTTACACTGCATATATTCAATAACTTCTCTTACTTTGTGTGTGGCCCTAGATTGACTAATACTTACAAAGTGTCTATTTGGATAAGCCAATGGAGAAGAAATCTGTCAAATTCTATTAAATAAAGACATGTCTCCCTGCTCAGTGAGTCTCTGAGTCACAAAATGCTGGAGGCTGGAAGAGCATTTAGAAGACCTGTTGTTACATAATGGCCCCTCTTATTGCGTTCTCTCTGCTGTGGGCTATTTATTTTTCCTTAAGCAAGGGAACCAGTTCCCTTAGCATACCGAATGAGAGTCAAGAAACACCAAAAGGGAGATATATAGACAACAACCTCAGGAAAGAGCACAAGTGGTCCCACAGGAGATAAATCAGAAAAGGATGGATTAAGGATTAAAGAATCAAATTCATCAATTGCAAAATGGCCAGAGGACCTGCTCAGCTGAAATCTCAATCAGTACCTATTGCTCTATGAAAATGTCTGAGAAACCAGTGGTGGTGTAGTTGCAGGGAACAAAAAATATCCACAGTTGCTGAGGTCTCCCCTTGTCATGTGACTTTTTTCCACTGCAGTGGGTGGTCTGCTCAGTCAGGACAAGGAGAGCATGGGTGAGGATGTCTGAGAACTTGGTGGGCATGAGAAAGGGGCAGGTGTCAAAAAAATGTCACAGACAAGTGCAGCCAGAACCTCAGCAACAGGGTTTGGAATCAGAGAAAAGACTACAGCCTGAGGCACTCAGTACAGCCACTCACTACAATGCCACGAATCAGACAGCACAGCCATACCTGCTATTCTACAGTTTTCAAGTCAGATCTCTGTTAAGCAGTTCCTTAATTCCCAGCTTGACTGAGTCTAGTCTGGGTGATTTTCTTAAGTGTGGGGGGATAGGTAACACCCAAACCATCACACTCTGTAATGGTACTCCTGTGTCTCTCAGCTATTGTGAAGGTTACTGCATTAATATTTGTAGATCACAGCTGGATTTCTTGACAGAAAAAAAAAAGAAACAATAGCTGCTATTTTGTCCCAATTCTTTGCTATTAAATGTGATTATAATACCCAAGTAATTTTTACTGCTCTGTAGAGATTTGTCTCTCTTACTTGGAAGTGACAATACTACCATAATCTAGTTTTAGAAATGACTGCATTTGTGTTAACTTTGTCTGTTATTCTTCTGACACTGTCTCCTGTATTCATCCCAATTTTGGTGAACATGTGTCTGCATTTACACGGATTGGCATTGGAATGGGCTGCCTGGGGAGGTGGTGGAATCACTGTCCCTGGAAGTGTTTAAAAAGAGGCCAAATGTGGCCCTTGGTGCCATGGTTTAGTTGATTAGATGGTGTTGGGTGATAGGTTTGACTTGATGATCTCAAGGGTCTTTTCCCACATGGTTAATTCTGTGATTCTGAAGTTACATCTTGAAACTCTACAATATACAGATGAGATTTTAGCTCTGCCTTTATGTGCAAATGGTAGAATTAATTCATTCTTCAGCATATTGGTGGGAAATACTTTGAGCTGGTTGGCTAAAACTCAGTCTTAATGTAGGTTACTATATTTTACATAACATTCCTGATAGGCTGAAAAGAACAGCTAAAATAATATTGCCTCCTCAGCATGACCAAAGTGTCGTTTCAGGAAATTACATAAAATAGAGAGGAATTCAAATTAAAACCGAGTATGAGTAGCTGCAAACCTTGCAGGTGTTGGGAGTTCAGAACCCAACCTTAGTATAATCTGGTACTTTTGACTCTGCATGTATGAGCTGGGGTAAATATAAGCATCTGAGCACCACATCGATTTGGAGATGACCTCTCAAATTTCTCCTGTCCCTCAGTCAAGGCCCAGTGCTCATTCCCTCTGACTTCATATCTAAGTTCTGCACATTTTACAGCTGCTATGAAGTGTGAGAAGCCTGACTCCTGCAGTCCCTATCCAACATGCAGAGGAGCAAATGCGTGAGATGGAAGCTGCTGCAGGCATTGGACTATTTTCAGTCACTGGCTTATATGAGCTCATTTTCCTTGTCCATACAAATAAAGAGTGCTTTGTGTGTTGCAGAATCAAAGACTACACACAGGTGGTTCCCATGCTATGGTGGCTTTAAAGAAACTTGGCAGGAGAAGTCAGCACCAAATGTGCTGTGTAACTCCAACCAGCCTGCACTCTCCTCTGCATCCCACAGCCATCTACTATTGAAGACCTGAAAATCTAATGAAATTTTTCTTTCAGAGGACTCTGGAAGGGAGCCCAGACCTACCTGTCTGCTCTGTAGGTTTGTAATCACTGAAAAAAAGGCCACTGGAAATAGGCCTGATGCCCTGAGACAGCTAGCCTTCCTCCCCTTGAGCCCTGCCACACTACTCTCCTCTGTTTGCTGCCTTGTCCCGGCTTCATATCCAGCTTTTGTCTCCTGGACTCAGTTCCATTTCTTATGACCTAAGAGCAGGGAATGAAGACCTCTTTTTCTGAATGGTGTCTGACATGTAGTGTTGTTGCCAAGAGAGAGCAGTCTTTTTCAAACAGTATTCATTCTTTACAAACACAGCACTTGATTGATTTTGTAAGCAGCATGGCCTGCTTTTCTAAGGGTTATAGCAAACTGTAAACTTCGCTATTTTCACTAAAACTCAGAGGGTGGAACAAGAGATTAATTTTTCTCAGGACTTGAAGTATTTCCACACTGGACAGCAAGAGCTGTCTGTGCTGACAAGAACAAGTGCTGACAACGTACATTTTTTGGTCAGAATGGTTGTCCCGTGCCGAGGAGCAGGTAGTGCTTCTGTTCCCGAGGATGTACTTGTGCATTAGTCAGGAGCAGCTTCTGTTGAAACAAAACATATTACAGAAGCACAGGATTGTAACTGGGACTATAGACTGGTACTATTCATCTCTAAATGCAGAAACATTACAAATGGTTTGATATGAACTGCCACATGTGGATAGGAGAAGACTGTGTAGTCTGAAACCGTGGATCTGTATTTTAAGACAGAAGTTGAGACCAATTTCAAGCTAAACAAATGTTAATAGAAATGGAGGCTTTAGAGACTGACTTTCTGAAGACAGAGAGACTGACAGTTATTTTTCACTTCAGAGACTAAAGGCAGGGTACTCAGTAGTTTTGGGAATCATATCCCAAACCCCTAGTTTATTTTCAACTCTTCAACTCCCAAGTGCTGTTGCATTTCACTGCTGACTTTCATGTAGCAGCACAATGATTGTGTGCTAGTTTGAAGCTAGCTAGAATGTTTTGGTCAGAATTAGATCATAGGCTGTGAAATGAAAACAAGGCTCCAAGTTGGACCATTGTCAGATTGTATCCAGTACCAGTTACTGGACTTCTAATGAGAAACTGATAGAAACTTCAGTTGCAGAGTTTGCATTCACTGCGGAAAAATCCCAAGTTTATAAACCCCTGAGAAGAACTAAGAGTCTTTTACACACATATTTTGTTCCTTTTTAGCAAGTTTCTTTGTGCTTTGGATTGCTGGTAAGAATTTCAGTTTTTCCTCTGGATTACTTCATTAAAAGTAGAATAGAACAGAATCAACCAGGTTGGAAGAGACCCCCAAGATCATCCAGTCCAACCTAGCACCCAGCCCTAGCCAGTCAATCAGACCATGGCACTAAGTGCCTCATCCAGGCTTTTCTTGAACACCCCCAGGGACGGTGACTCCACCACCTCCCTGGGCAGCCCATTCCAATGCCAATCACTCTCTCTGCCAACAACTTCCTCCTAACATCCAGCCTATACTTCCCCCAGCACAACTTGAGACTGTGCCCCTTGTCCTGTTGCTGGTTGCCTGGGAGAAGAGACCAACCCCCACCTGGCTACAACCTCCCTTCAGGTAGTTGTAGACAGCAATGAGGTCTAAGTGAATCAATGGAGAGACAGCTGACAGTATTAGAAGGCACTGAAGAAATTATGATATAAACTGTTTCCCCTTTGATGAAACCTTTAATATATAAGTGAACTTCAAAGACACGTGGGACATTAGTGTGTATATTCTTTTCTTGATGTCTTTGTCTCTAGTTGGGATTATTAACCAAATGATAACAACCTTGGTTTGCAGAAGACCTATCCATGCCACTCATAACATGTCTTCTTTTTTATAGACTTCTGGTGTATTTAAGAAGTATATGGTTATAACAAAAAGACAAACTTTTGTCTAGAAGGCTTACAGTGGTCAGTGTTATTAAAGGTAACAAAAAGTGCCAAATGACAAAGAAACAAGGTAACAGAAAGTGCCAAAGACAAAAAAAGGCTGAGCTGCTAAACAGCTACTTTGCCTCACTATTTGTGAGTCACACCAGCTGCTCCTTGAGGTTTCTGCCCCTGGAACTGGAATTTAGGAATGTGGAGCAGAAAGCAGCCCCCCACAATCCACAAGGAAATGATCCAACAACATATTGTGCCACTTAGATGTGCACAGGTCTATGGGACCTGGTGGGATCCACCTGAGGGTACTTAGGGAGCATACAGTCTTGCTCATCAAGCCACTCACCGTTATTTGTAGACAGTCCAGGCTAACTGGGGAGGTGCCAGTCGGCTGCAGGCTAGCAAATTTGATGCCCATCTACAAGAAGGGACGAAAGGATGATCCTGGTGTGAGCCCCCAAGGCCTTTGTTTGCTCAAACAGCGCGACTGAGGTGTGGGGGTGCACATGGTCTGAGGGCGGTGCCCTCGGCCGGGGCCTGCCGCTAGTGGGGTGAGGGGAAGACAGTGGAAATTCTAGGGAAGCAGGAGGGAGCAGAGGCTTGGAGAAAGCCGCTCAGTTCTGCCCACTGCCACTACTCTGCACTGCCTACTCTGCACGGCCGCACGGCTCACTGTTCCCTCTGATGCCTGCATGCCTAGAGGGCTCTGCGGCAGGCAGCCAGGTGGCACGGCCCTGCGTCCCCGCCGCTCCGTTCAGCTCCACGCGTGCTGCCTGCATCCCGGAGGCAAGCCAGGTGGCACGGCCCTGCTCCACGCTGCCTGCGGCCTGGAGAAGACCACATGGTGTGGCCCAGCTTCTGCTGTCCCCCGTCCCAACAAGAAACTTGGAACTGCTCCTGTGAGAAAGCCGCCATTCTCGATCCAGGGAAATAGTGATCACCTTTCTATTTGAAACGTACTTTCCCCACTGCTTTTCCCCTCTCATTTTCCTTCTGCTCCAGTTGAATCTAATAAACTCAGTTCATGAGCTGCTTGGCAACTGTGACCAGTTCTGGGCCCCTCAATTCAAGAGAGATGTTGAGGTGCTGGAACGTGTCCAAAGAAGGGCAACAACGCTGGTGAAAGGCCTGGAACACAGCTCTGTGAGGAGAAGCTGAGGGAGCTGGGGGTGTGCAGCCTGGAGAAGAGGAGGCTCAGGGCAGAGCTCATTGCTGTCTACAATTACCTGAAGGGAGGCTGTAGCCAGGTGGGGGTTGGTCTCTTCTCCCAGACAACCAGCAACAGAACAAGGGGACACAGTCTCAAGTTGGGAAGGGGGAAGTATAGGCTGGATGTTAGGAGGAAGTTGTTGCCAGAGAGAGCTGGCTATGCAGGTCAATCACGTGCAGGCATTTAGAGCCTGTTTCTGGTAAGCTCTCCAGGCAAATTCAGGATGCAAATGAGGCAGCAGCAGCACCACCACCCCATGCTACCTGCTTATCTCTTTTATCAATATCCAGCCCACACCTGCGGAGACAGCACATCATAAGACATCTTGCCCACACCTGAATGTCTCCTGCTAAGACTAGAAATCCTGGAGATACACAGATCATCCAGAGGAGCCAGGAGACAAGGCCAGAGATTGTCTGCCTCCTTTCCCTAGAAGTCTGGGAAGAATGAAGTCTCAGAGGCTGACAAGACAGAGTTCCCTGAAAGCATTTAGGTATCATCTGGGACTGTGGTTAGCCTCGTTGAGTCAGGTAAGAATAATTTCTGAGTAAATACTTAAAAGCCTTTTCCAGTATAATATTTGCATTTGCCACTTTAAGAAATAAGTGATCTAGTTTTGCCTGTTCCCTGCATGTACAAATTTCCAACCTGTGCATTTTGAAACTTGTGAAGAAGTTTTCTGGCAAGTTTTAATGTTAATAAACGGTTTTCATAGTTATTAACAATCATCACCTGGATATCAAAATTAATTCAGTGTCCAGTCACTAGAGGCATCCTTCAGGGACCTGTCCTCTTTAACATCTTTATCTATGATATGGATGGGAAGATTGAGTGCACCCTCAGTAAATTTGCAGATGACACCAAGCTGGGTGGCTGGAGGGTAGGGAGGCTTTACAGAGGGACCTGGACAGATTAAACCCATGGGCCAATTTCAGCAAGGCCACATCCTCCACCCAGGTCACAACAACCTCATGGTAAGCTACTAACCTGGGGATGTGTTGTTGGAAAGCTGCATCTTGGAGTGGGACCTGGGGATACTGGTTGATAGTCAACTAAACACAGGTCAGCAGTGGCATCCTGACTTGTATTAGAGACGCTATGCCCAGCAGGAACAGGAAGGTGGTCATCACCCTGTACTCGGCACTGGTGAAGCCAAACCGTGAGTATTGTGCTCAGTTCTGGGTTCCTCACTATAAAAAGGATATTGAGGTGCTGGGGCATGCCCAGAGAAGGATCGTGAAAGGCTTGCAGCACATGAACTATGAAGAGCAGCTGAGGGAACTGGAGTAGTTCAGTCCAGAGAAGAAAAGGCTGTGTGGAGACTTTACTGCTCTCTACAACTATCTGAAGGGAGGTTGGAGAGAGGAGGGGAGGCAGTCTGTTCTTGTTAGCAAGTGACAGGACTAGAGAAAGTGGTTATAAGCTGTGCCAGGGCAGATTTAGGCTGGATATTAAGAAATACTTCTTCACTGAAAGGGTTATCAAACCCAGGGCAGTGGTGGAGCCACCATCCCTCAGGGTATTCAAGCAACATACGGACTTGGCTCTTAGGGACATGGTTTAATGTCAACACTTCAGTGCTGGGTCAAAGGTTGGACTGGATGATCTTTGAGGTGTCTTCCAACCAGATATATTCTGTGACTCTAAATAGTTTGGAGTCAACAGGATACTGTATCATTGCCCTTCCTGAGGGCATGCTTCCTTTATTTTCCTGAAGGAGTCACAATTGTCACATGTCAGTAAACTGTGTTAACCAGTTCCTAACATTTGACTTTCTTTAATAATAAACTTAGTACCACTTATGATGCTTTTTTAACTTTTAACATTGACATAGGAAATGAACTTTCCATTATGATATCTATGTGAGGTAACAAAAATATTGTTAAGGAAATTGGGATCTGTGAATCCCAGGCTTTTTGTCTAAACTAGAAAGCACTATGCCCATTTTATGAGTAGGGAAAAAGGAAAATGAACATCTGGTGACATAAGTAAGTTGCTTTTTTTCTGACATGAAGAGCATTTAGTTCCTGGCTCTTTGAGCTCCCATTACAAACACTCCTGCATGGGACCAGTGGTAGATTCCTACTCCCTAATTTGTTAAAGGACTTTGGATTTTCACATATGTAAAAAAGAAAAGACAGCTTGTGTAGCATTTTTTTTTCAATTATATATATGCAGAAATCTTTCTTGACAAATATGCTTAATAATTATATCCCCAAAGTGTAACATCAAAATATTTTAAATGAACATAAACATAAAAATATAGAATTAAAAAAAAAATATTATTTTATTCTATTGCAGGATGCTGTACCAAGGGGGCACAGCTATTTCATAGTGCCTTTTTGCTAGGAATGTAATAATCACAGAATCATAGAATCAGCCAGCTTGGAAGAGAACTCCAAGATCATCCAGCCCAACTTAGCACCCAGCCCTGTCTAGTCAACTCGACCATGGCACTAAGTGCCTCATCCAGGCTTTTCTTGAGCACCCCCATGGATGGCACCTCCACCACCTCCCTGGGCAGCCCATTTCAATGCCAATCACTCTCTCTGGGAAGAACTTCCTCCTAACATCCAGCCTATACCTCCCCCAGCACAACTTGAGACTCTGTCCTCTTGTTCTATTGCTGGTTGCCTGGGAGGAGAGACCAACCCCCACCTGGCTGTAGTCTCCCTTCAGGTAGTTGCAGACAGTGAATAATTAGCAAATAATTAGTATTCACCTTGCATTATTTAAGGTTGGTAAGTCGGAGCATGAGAATTACTAGAAACTAATTGAGATTCCATCATATTGACTACTGTAAGTGTATTTGTTGTTTAAGAAGTAAGAGTTTCCTGTCACTAAAACCGCACTGGTACCTTTGACAGGAAATAAGCAGTCTCTAAGTGCCCAGGTAGTATAGGGAAGGGGGTACCTGGGGCAGCTGCTGGTGCACAGGTGGCTTTCACTGGGTGGGTCAGGTTTACAGAAATGCTTGATCTGTTTCAAAATTTGGTGCACTGCTATTCACATTTGAAACACAGCACAAATAACCTGCTTGCCGTGTCCTGACAGGGTTTAAACCTGCAGGGTGTGTGAGTCTATGTCAGTTTACGGATGCATGAGGGAGAGTCAGTGATTGTCATAACTGAGCACTGACAGCTCTGTCACAGCTCATATGGCACCCTCACAGAGGATTCTCTTCTTCCATTCGTAAATCCCAGAGTTCAGAAGTAGCACCACCATGGGGGAAAAAAATAGAAGGGTTCAAGAGGACTACAGCGATGTTGTGAGGCTATGCAGGAAGAAAGTTATAAGGGTTAAAGCCCAACTAGAAATCGGTTTAGCTTCTGGTATTAAGACAAGAAGAAATGCATTTACAAATACACTGGCAGCAAAAGGAGGACTAAGCAGAATCTCTATCCTGTGCTGGATGCAGAGAAATATAGGGATCAAGGTTGAGGAAGAGCTTGAGGTACTTAGTATCTACTACTTTGCATCCGTCTTTAGTAGTAGGACCATTTTAGGTACTTAGCCCACTGAGATGAAAGACAGGGGTGGGGAGCAGAATGAAGCTTTCATAATCCAAGGGGAGACATTTAGCAACCTGCTGTACCACTAAGACATGCACAAGTCTATGGGGATAGATGGCATACTGAAAGAGTTGGGGAAGTGCTCACCAAATCACTTTCCATTATCTGTCAGCAGTCCTGGCTAACCAAAGAGGTCCCAGTTATCTGGAGATGGGTAAATGTGATGCTTATCTACAGTAAGGGCCAGAGGGAGGATCTGGGGAATTACCCACCCATCAGTCTGACCTCCGTACCAGGGGAAGTCATGGAGCAGATAAACTTGAGTGCCATTAGACAGTATGTTCAGGCCCAGTCAGCATGGGTTCATGAAGGACAGGTCCTGCTTGACAAAGCTGATCTCCTTCTACAATAAGGTGACCCACCTAAAGGGTGAGGGAAAAACTGTGGATGTTGTTTGCCTGGACTTAAGAAAAGCATTTGATGCTGTCTTCCACAGCATCCTCCTGGAAAAACTGGATGCTCTTGACTTACAGACCTGTACTCTGTGCTGGGTAAAAGTCTGGCTGAGCCCAAAGAGTGATAATGGATGGGCATAAATGCAGTTTGCAGCCAGTCACAAGTGGTGTTCCCCAGGGGTCAGTAGTGGGGCCAGTTCTCTTTAGTATCTTTATCAAGGAACTGGATGTGGGAACTTAGTCATCCTCAGTAAACTTGCAGATGGCACTAAGCTGAGCAGGAACCTTGATCTGCTTGAGGATAGGAAGGCTCTACAGAGGGATCTGGAAAGGCTGGGCCAAAGCCAGCTGTACGAGATTCAAAAAGACCAAGTAATGAATTCTGTCTCCCTGTACTCGGCACTGGTGAGGCCACACCTTGAATACTGTGTTAAACTTTGGGTGCTCACTGCAAGAAAGACTTTAAAGTCTTGTAGCAGGTCCAGAGAAGGAAAACAAAGGCAGTGGAGGGTCTGAAGGACAGATCTTATGAGGAGCAGCTGAGGGAACTGGGTTCATTTAGCTTGAGGGGAGACGTTACTGCTCTCTACAACTACCTGAAAGGAGGTTGTAACAAGGTGGGTGTTGGTCTCTTCTCCCTAGTAACAAGTGATAGGACAAGAGGAAATACCCTCTAGTTGTACCAGGGCAGGTTTAAATTAGTTATTAGAAGAAACTTCTTCACTGAGAGGGTTATTAAACACTGGAATAGACTCCCCAGACAGGTGGTTGAATCTACCAGACTTGGTAGAGTTAGATAATGATTGGACCTGATAATTTTAAGTCTTTTTCAACCAGAACATTTCTATGATTCTATTCTCTAATTTTCTGCAGCTGCAGGAGGTGAATTGCTGAGTATGAGTGAAGAGCAGAGTGCAACACATATGTCAGCAAGAAGGATAGTCACTCAAATGCTTAAGGGGAGAGCTTAGCACAGGGCTTTACTGAGGTGCCCAGAGGCAAGTAATCTTGCCGACTGGGTATTCTGGTGCTGCTGGGTTTGATTTTTGCTCTTTGTGCAGTAGGGCATGTTCAGATTCAGATCTGACCAACTACCCAGCTGGTCTGGCTTGCTTTCTTAAAGGCTGGCTGAATGCTGGTGACTCAGTGCTTAGCAGGATCCTCTGGAAACTATGTCTGGTTCCTCTTCCTCCTATGAGGCACAGGGTGACAAGGTATGTCCTCATTTTCCCTGGTTTGTAAGCAGAGAACATCTAATCTAGTTTTGGTTGGTTTGTTTGGGGGGGTTGTTTTGTTTTGTTTAGGGTTTTGTTGGTTTGTTTGTTGGGGTTTTTTTTGTTGGTTGGTTGGCTTTGTTTGTTTAAGTTTGTAGTACTACATCATAATAGAATTGAGGACTTTCTTTACAATATTGAGGGAAGTGATTGAATTGTCAGTGAATTTGGTAGTGTACCTGAACAGTCAGCATGCAAAGCAGAACAGATGCTAAAATCCATTGTAGATGGTTCCAATTTACTTTCTTTTACTCTGCTTCTGATACTTATATTTTGGTCTGAGTGTACCAGCTTGCACACAAAATGAGTTAATAACTACTATAACGGGAGCTGAGTGGAATGGAATACTGAACACTTGTTCTCATCAATTCTTATCCACATGGAGAGGAGACAAGCATTTTCCTGGAGGATGAAATGAAGTAATAAAGCAGAACAAATCTCTGGTGTACAACATTACTTGTCACATAATAAATAACAGCATCATTACAGGTAGCTCTGTTTTTCCAGGAGTTAAGATTCTTCATGACACTATGGCTATAAGAGAACAGATTTTGGATGTACAGAAATGAAGAAAGGGAGATTGAGAAATTGGTCACGTTTCTTTTTGAAAGTGTGGTTTACTGCTTTCAAGTCAAGACAGATCCTCTACTCTTTTCTTGCTAATTCAGCTGCTGCAGGGAAGCCCTCTGGATTTTCCTGCTGTCTGTACCTCCTGTGTGCTGCTCCAGAGCATGCAAGGGCAAAAGGAGGACCAAAACAGCTCCTACAGCATAGATTCTCCAAGCAATTCTCACCTTGACAAACCCCCCCAGAATAATTCCTTTGTTCTCGTTTATCTCTCTTCCTCAGCAAAAGGAATGTAACATGCCTTTTATGATGAACAAGGCTGGCTTTAATGGAGGTGAGCAGGAATAGATGCAGTAATAGAGATAAAAGAGGAGATAGCTGTTTAGTCTGAGAAGATGCGTGAGCTGGGGATTTCCAAGGGCTCTGAGGATGTAGTTATTATGAGAAAAAATGCCAAACAACTTGATTCAGAGGTAGGAAAGCAAAGTAGCTACTGCTTAACAGGATGATCCCTTACTGAGCCTCGGGGAAGGCTTCCCTTTGTGCAGCCCTGGGAGATGTGCTGCTACGCACAAGTGCTGTGCACTGCACCTGCATGAAGCTGAAGGGCGATGAAAATAACTTCAAAACGTTCTGCTCTTATAACTACACCACCAAGGCAGTCACATATTGTGTCGGTCCCCATGTTCAGGGTGGCTCAAGTGTTGGATCTGAAATTCTAGGAGGAATGAGTAGCCTAAAGATTCTGTTTTTCAGCCCAGACTTAAGAATCAAAAAGATGAGAAAAGTTTTAGCTTTGGGTTTTTTTTTTTCCCTCAGTTCTCTCTGATAATTGGGCTGGGCTTGGAATTATCAACGCCCCTAAATCAGCATGAAACTTGCAGTGGCAAATGTTGGCAAATGGGTAGATAAAACCCAGAAACAAACAGCTTTAAGGTTACACTAAGAAAGCCAGGCTTTTAGTATGTATTTGTCAATGAGTATTAATGTATGGAAACATGAATGGGTTTCAAAGCCTTTAATGAAAGAATCAGAGCATTTTATTCTTTGGTTACTGGGTCTCACACCATCAGACTTAAAAAAATATATCCTTAGGCCAAATCAGCTCAGTGCCATGACCTCAAGGGCACTGCCAGTCCTGACTCTCCTTGCCCAGTCTTCCATGTGGCCACTCTCACCTGCCCGAGGGGGCCCAGAACCACAGGTCCACCCACCCTGGGACACCCAGGCCTTGTCTGATCTATGCTGGAGGAGCGTTGGTCTCCAACCCTGCCTCAGGAATGGGCCTCAGAGGCATACTGTAGTTTCATCTCCAGCCCTGTCTCTGTCTTCACCCCTTTTTGCTCCAGATTGGACCCAGTGGATGAACTCTGACCCTTGTTCATCACTTGCTGTGCCTGAGGCTGCCAATGGACCCTGGTACTAGCTTGATTCAGACTCTGTGAGACAGCACCCACCATTAAGGGCACCAAGGAGGACCCCAACTGCTTCTCACTATTCTCTGACACTCTTGGGTCAGGTCTTGAGGTTAGACAGCTGAGGAATGGTATAGAAGAGCCTCTCAGTAATGGGAAATAGCAGTAGAACATACAAACTGGCCTCACAACACTAAGACTTTTTTGCTTAACAGGAAATGATCTATGTTTTGAAAGGACTGTGATGTATGCCTTCATAAACAGATCCTCTCTTAAAGACTTTCTCATGAGTCTTTCATTCTTATTTATTTCTCATTATTGGAGTTTCCCATTAAGGTTAAGCATACAAAATAATAATGTTCTAGAGGTTGTATATGCCACCCTGACACAAACTAAATTATGTTAGGTCAAGTTGGCTCTTCAATCTGTAATTGACACTTTCTGTGGTTACTGGGCCAACCAAGTAGCTGAGGTGCCAGCTAGGCATGCCTATTATTGCTTGTTGGTTATTCTTTCCCTGTAAAAAGTGAAACTTAAATATTATTATTTCATGTAGTTATGTTAGAGGATTTGGATGAAGATGTTGGAGCTGTTACTCTCCTTGGAAGGAAATTATGTTTTAACAGGGAAACAAAATCAACAAAAATAAATCAACAAACAAACAAAAAGAACAAAACAGGTAAAAATGGTGATGCCAAATCTGGAAAAGAGTTGGAATCTGAAGAAAAGGACTATCTTTTAATATATACCTTGTCTGGAGTGCTATGTCAAGGAATGGTGATCTATCTTTAGACCATCTTTGATAGCTTATTAGCGAAATATTTCATATCACATTTGGTCTTAGTGCTGGGGCAGGACAAACTGGATCTAGCTCCATGCACTTCCAGTACAGTCTGGATCAGTCTGTGACCAGTCCAAATGGTGTGGCTGTGTTTCCACTCCTGGGAAAGTCGAGTGGGGCAGGTTCAACTCAATCCAACTCAACTTGGTCTAGGTGTACCTACATTAGCAGGGAGTATGAACAAGATGATCTCCAGAGGTCTATTCCAACCAATTCTGTGATTCTGTGGTTTATATCTGAATGCTGAGAGTTGATCCTAAACTCTCCTGCTGGTTTGCATTGTAAAACCATTCTCCTGTATGAATATTGCTGAGAGAAGAAGGTGACCTATAATACTCACCAGATGGCTTCAGCCCACTTTGTGTTTTTTAGAGGAGGAATTTTCTGTGCTGATTCTTACAAGCTGATCTACTTTAGCTACTCAGAAAACAGCTGTGGGAGTTCTTAAGTGCTGTTTACTGATTGAAACCATGTAGTATTATTAGAAATGTTTATAAGTATTGAAAATATAACAGTGTTGAATAATCTAGGATCTTTGTGGAACAGCTGGTATGCTGGTACCATTCTCTGAGATATGTTTTTCAGCTGTAAATTGTGATTAAAAGAGGGGAGGGAAATGAGCACAACAGTGGGAACTGTTCCAAGGGCAGAGATAAAGATCTCCTTCCTTGTCTGAAATTGCCCTTTAAGCCCTCGACTCTTAATCAGCAGCAAAAGGAAGCAAAAGCTTCCTTCCCTGGCTAGACCTGATTTCAACTAAGATGTGAGAGTGTCTTTCAGAAAATACTCCCAACATAATCTGTGTAAGAGCTACTTAAGGAAAAAAAAAAGGCAAAAATCTTGGTCCTTTGTTTCCTTCAGTTGTTAGACTAAATAATAAGAGACCTGCACCCTTTCTGATGGTCACTTTTGTGAATACAAAGCTGCCCCCATTTCAGCAGTGTGTGGTTCTGCTTTGCCAGATACAGTTTGGTTTGTTTAAATGACAACATTTCTGCAAGTAATCTACATCCAAAAAGTGAAACCTACTAATATTTGTAGGAAAAAAAAGCCTAACAGAAGTTTGCTGGTAGCTCTTATTTTTCAGATCTTCCCATCTGTTAAGAGTTTGCCAGTACTAGATTTGGCAGAGAATTAGGACCATTGTCCTAATGTGGACTTCATATCATGTCATGTAGAAAGCATCCATTTCTATCTCACTAGCTCAGGGCTGGTAGCTAACATGGGGCAAACAGCAGAGGCATGTCTATACTTCATTAACGAAAATGAGCCTCTGGCCTTTCAGAGGCTAACACAGCTCAAAGAGAGCAGTGACAGCAGTAAGTTCAAGCACTTGAAAAGCTCTTCCACTGTATCTCCCAAGGAGAATTGTTTTGTGGGTTATACAGAATAATCATTACTCTGAATATAATGAGTCAGGCTGTAGATCTGTCATGGAGAGCTTTGCACTCACAGCAGAAAGACAGAATTCATACCAGTTACAGTTTAGAATAGAATAGAATAGAATAGAATAGAATAGAATAGAATAGAATCAACCAGGTTGGAAGAGACCTCCAAGATCATCCAGTCCAACCTAGCACCCAGCCCTATCCAGTCAAATAGACCATAGTTGACCACAATGAGGTGACATAGTTGACCACTATGAGGTGACCACTAGAAGGTGACTCCACCACCTCCCTGGGCAGCCCATTTCAATGGCAAATCACATATAGGCATGTCCATAAGAGTTGGAGAATGGAGCTGTATCATACTTCAAGCACTTCTGTCTGAATATTATGTTAACTTAGATTTGCTGCCCAGAACCTCAGACCAGCCTGTGAAAACTTTTCCTGTTGAGGTTTTCTAGCTCTGATGTTCTTACCTACAGTGATTTCAAAATCCAAAGTCTGTTCAGGGAATTTCAATCTCTGAAGTTAAATTTGACTCTAAACCAGTATAAATGTCCCCTTTTCTTGGAACAGTTCCAGTGATCTTCAGTGTAGTTATTTTGCTATTGCAAAAATCGGTGGACTTTATGGGTTTGCTTGCACAGCCTGCATTTTCACTCCTGACAAGTTGTTTTAGTTTGCAGCTGATATTCAGATTAAGTGCTGGTGAAAACACTTTACTTAAATATTAATTTAAGAGACTCCAAAGAAGCAGTTTGAACTAAGAAAAGCTGACAGTTTAAAATCCTGACCCAAATAAAACATTTATATTAAGCATGTTGGTCAGTGTAATGTGAAAACTATTTTAACTGCAGAAGAAAAAACTTATTAGCTCAGACAGAAAATGTATTCACATGTCAATCAGCACAATGGGAACTCATTCTGTATAGCTGAAATGCTGATGTTCATTTTTCTTGCCATGCTGTGTAAGATGCTTTAAGCAGCCTTGGTAGAGTGCAGACAATAGATGTAACTTGAGGGAAAACTTTTCCATCTATTTGTTGCTTGTCCTGCAATTTTAACTCAACTCCTAAATGACAGAAAGAGGGCATTTGATAGATATTAGAAGCTGGTGAGGGAAGAGCAGAGAAATAGTACATGAGCAGAGCTGCTTTCATAGAAGGTGCAGGGTTTACAGGTGGCTGTGGGATGTCCTTTGTATTTGGTCATGCAAAGCAGATCAATAGAAAAAAAGCTGATTGCTGGGCTCCAAAGGGCAATGAGCTTCAGTGAGTACAAGAACAGGGCTGACTGTGAAATTTGCTTACACAAGGGTGGTGTTGTTGCTGTGGATTTTAATGTAAGTTAGATGCATGAATACAGATGTCACTTGGAAAGAATTTGAAATGTTTGGGTTGCCAGAGGTTGTGAAAGAAATTAATAAGGGGTGATAATGTGATTGGTCACATGTTTGTTCTCAGAGTGTTTTTTCCCAAGACAGCATTAGTCTGGTTATTCACAGAGCCCAGAGTGGAGTGTCCATGATTATTTTGACTTTGCAATATTCATGTCGAGCAGCACTCAATTCAAAGCAATAATCATGAATTGTGGAGTTTCTTGCCCATGTATCCAACTGCCATTTATTAGCTTTGGATTGGGAGGGGGGTTGCTGTGAAAATAGAAGTATATGCAAGAGAATGTATGCCTGCATTATGCCATGGTTTGTCCTTGCTTTTTGAAATGCTCTGAAAAAATACAAAATTGCCACTTTCTCCACAGAAGCTGATGCATTGCATGGACATCATCAGGCAAAAGCAGAGCTGGGCTGCAGACATGGCAGTGGAGGGGGGGTAACTCCTAGGTTTAATTTCTAATGATTTGGTTCAAAGCTAAATGCAGAGAGGCTTCTTTATTACAAGCTTTTCTGACACTGGCAAAGGGTTACAGACGGCTTGATAGCTAGAGTGGGGTTGTTTAGCCTGAAGAAGAGGAGGCCCAATGGGGACCTCATTGCTGTCTACAACTACCTGAAGGGAGGTTGTAGCCAGGTGGGGGTTGGTCTCTCCTCCCAGGCAACCAGCAACAGAACAAGGGGACACAGTCTCAAGTTGTGCTGGGGAAGGTATAGGCTGGATGTTAGGAGGAAGTTGTTGCCAGAGAGAGTGATTGGCATTGGAATGGGCTGCCCAGGGAGGTGGTGGAGTCACCATCCCTGGAGGTGTTCAAGAAAAGCCTGGATGAGGCACTTAGTGCCATGGTCTGGTTGACTGGATAGGGCTGGGTGCTAGGTTGGACTGGATGATCTTGGAGGTCTCTTCCACCCTGGTTGATTCTATTCTATAAGCTCCCATTTACCATATGCCTGCATTTGCCAAATGCAATTGAGACTGAACTTTCTTTGGATATTTGTCTAAGAAAATATTGCGGTTGTTTCTCTGACCAATACCAGAGACAAAGACATAGTTTTATTGATAGAAAGAAAGAAATTTGTAGGAGACTAAGGAGACATGAATAAAGAGGATACGATGAGGTGGCAACAGGAATCAAAGTGGGGAAGGAGAATAGTGGAGAGAGGGGCAAGGAGTGATGTGGGTGTGGGCAGGTAGAAAAGCTCTGCAGAAGTAGGATAAAAGAAAGTAAGCAGTAGAAAATCAGAAACTCAGCAAAAGTCTGAACGGAGAAGAGCAGTCTGTTGTGAATATAACTGTTGACCCAAATGGCAGTGATCTCTGCCATGATATTAAAATCCCAGCTTTACCAATAGGCACTGCTAGGATTGTCTGGAAAACAGCATGCACAATAGTGGATATGAAGAATATTAAGTCTCTGAAGCCAAACCCTCCTCAACCATGCCAGAAATATAGTTTACCTATACTGTTTTAAGCTGATCATCTGTGACATGAATCATCCTAGTCATGAACTATGTCACCTGTAGTGACTTCCAGATATTTTTCAATATATTGAACATTATTAGTAAAACATTTTGGAGGCACTGCAAGTGTTTTTAGAGGACTAATGATTTCTTCCCTGGAGGTGTTCAAGAAAAGACTGGATGAGGCACTTAGTGCCATGGTCTAGTTGACTGGCTAGGGCTGGGTGCTAGGTTGGACTGGATGATCTTGGAGTTCTCTTTCAACCTGTTTGATTCTATGATTCTATGTAAATCTGAGCCAAACTTGTAACCAATTTCTTTACTGAATTGAAACACAAGGAGAAGTTATCTGTGTGAAATAAATAAGAGTTGCTTTGTTTTCCTGACAGGATTCAGGTTTAGAAAAGGAAAGTTGTTCATCAAAACCAAATGTATCTCGTAAAATGCCTCTTGCAAATGCTAATTTGATGTTTTCAAACTACCACACTCTGAAAGCATATCAGAAGATCTACAGAGCTTGTAGGGCTTTAGTAAAGTATCAGCTTAAAAAATGACCTAAAGAATGTCTCAGCTTTCTCACTGATTACTGTGTATTTTTAGTGTCTGTCTTTTAACTAATTAAAACCATGTCTGACATTCTCCAAATAGCATATGTAACATATTAAAGTTAATAAAGAGGGGATTGTTGATTATAGCTTATAAATGGCAGTACTAAAAAAACAGAAGAAAGTTACTTCTCTTAGTTCTGTAAATTACTCTTTATCTTGAAGGCTGCCATTGTTGGTAGTATAGTTCATTGTTGGTAGTATAGTTCATTGTTGGTAGTATAGTTCATTGTTGAATTCATTCCTATATGAAGTTTTTACTACTTCTGACTTTCATTAGACAAAACCTCTCAAGTAGTTTTTAATCATATTACCAATTTTTAAGCAGCTTTGAGACACCAATAGAAACTATTCCTTTAAACCCCAGTAAGTCCTGGCACATATTTCCCTATTCCTACTTAGACACAGCCAGTGTTATTTTAATGAGAATGCAAACAAGTCCTAAATTCAAATTCAGCATCCTTACAGAGGTAAAAAGGTCAGCCTCACCACCCTACTCCCCCTCCCCCAATCACTCTCCCAGTGTTACACAGCTTCAAAAAAGGAAGAGATGTGAAAATTAGGAATTTGTTAAATTGAACCTAAAGGAAGTAAATAAATCTTTACAGGCTACAAGGAGGCTACTGAAGGACAGCATACTGGCAGCCCAGCAGTAGTGTGTACCACCTGTTAAGAAAGGCTTGAATAAGGGTAAAAAGGAAGCAAGCATGTCTAATCAGGACAATAAGTAGGCTGCTACAATAACAAGGCATCTTTCAAAAACTGGAATGTATCAAAATAAGGAAAAGACAAAGGATTGTAAACTCTGGCAGGTTAATTATATGAATTCTACAGTGCATGTCAAAATAGAGCTCAAGGAAAGATGAGCATAAAGGATCAAATGGACACTAAATATTCCTTTGGACATACCAAGTGCAGGAAGCATACCAGAGAGACTATAGAGTCAAACAGTACTCCTGGCATTAAAGGCGCAAGACCACTGCTGAGATGCCAAACAAATTCTTTACACAAACATTCACTGTGGTCTAAATTGTAAATCCATATTGGATCCCTTGGAAAGGGAAGACATTCTTGATGCTGAAGTGGCTAAAGAGGATGTGGAAACACTGACAATGCAAGTACTAACTGGTAATGAATAGCGTCCACTCAAGTGCTTTAAGAGGAGTCAAGGACAAAACAGCTGAATGCCAATGGCAATGTGTAACCTCCCAATTTAAAGCTATTTTTGATACACAACCAATAAGAAATGTTATGCCACTATTTAAAACAGGTGAAGAATGAAGGAAACTACACACCTGAGACTTACACTCAACAAGTTAGTAAAAGTCCAAGAAATAATTGAATTAATGTACAACTGAATGTATGTTATCTGTGTGGGAAAAGACAAAATGACTGGTTGATAACAGTCAAGCCAGTTTCCTTCAAAAGCTCTTGAGAATCCAAAGACCCATAGAGTGAGATGCAGGCTGATTATGACTTGGACTGCAAGGAAGGGAATGAAGATTAAAATTATAGCAATAGAGAGAAGTCACAGCAATCTGCTTGGTCCAAATCTGTCCTGCTGAAATTACTAGGGAGGAAGGGATAAGTGAGACCGTGAGCAATCAACTAGACCATGGCACTAAGTGCCTCATCCAGGCTTCGCTTGAACACTTCCAGGGACGGCAACTCCACCACCTCCCTGGGCAGCCCATTCCAATGCCAATCACTCTCTCTGGCAAGAACTTCCTCCTAATATCCAGCCTAGACCTCCCCCAGCACAACTTGAGACTGTGTCCCCTTGTTCTGTTGCTGGTTGCCTGGGAGAAGAGACCAACCCCACCTGGCTACAACCTCCCTTCAAAGGTAAAAGCACATTGAGGCAGAGAGCATGAGGTAAAGCAGGGAGCAAAGCAAAAGCAAAACAAAAGCACATTGCTTGCAACTTAGTGCCATTTATTAATTGCCTAAATTCAATAGCTCCTTTGTCCACAGAGATTCACCAATCAGAATAGCACTTTGCTGAAACTGACCATATTAGGTGAAGTCAGGGCNTCATTTGGCCCCCAGCCAGGGCCAAACTTCCACAACTTACTCTTCACTGGTGTGTTCATTACTGTTGTTGAAGAGAGGTTATGAAGGAGGACATTTGGTCGGTATTGGATTCTTGATAAGTATGTTTCACTCTATGCTTTGTACTGTGATTACTCTAGGAAAATAAAATACATCATTGTGGTCATCCTTAATTTTTTTGGAGTCTTGAATGAATTATCTGCACTGAAAGAGATGTAATCTGTGGATTCTGAAAGATATTGTTCAAATTAGGGAATCCTTCAGCAAACATGATTTGTTGTGGTCAAGGCTGTCTAGGGTTCAAAACAGTTAGATGTGTTTAATGCTCCAAAACAGAAAAGATACTCAGTATTTAACCCTTTCTTATTGTTGCAAAAAAAAAAAAANCTTCCTTTATTTGGGAAAACACAGGCCATGCACAAACAAGTGTATGTACCTTATTTACCACTGCAAAGCAAAACAAGTCTGGGCAAGTCTTGGACCACCAGACTGGGTGTCTCCAACCCTTATGTCTTATCTCTCATGTTCTNATTGGATTCTTGATAAGTATGTTTCACTCTATGCTTTGTACTGTGATTACTCTAGGAAAATAAAATACATCATTGTGGTCATCCTTAATTTTTTTGGAGTCTTGAATGAATTATCTGCACTGAAAGAGATGTAATCTGTGGATTCTGAAAGATATTGTTCAAATTAGGGAATCCTTCAGCAAACATGATTTGTTGTGGTCAAGGCTGTCTAGGGTTCAAAACAGTTAGATGTGTTTAATGCTCCAAAATAGAAAAGATACTCAGTATTTAACCCTTTCTTATTGTTGCAAAAAAAAAAAATCATCATTCTTCAGTCAGTTGAAATTGGATCAGCTACATGGCAGCAAACAGCTTTATCTGATTTAGGATATGATCTAGAACATAAGGACAAATATGCTGATTCATATTGGAAGTCCATCTTCTAATAAGTGTTTTCTTGCATGCAACAGAGGCCAACAGTAGTTACCTAGGAAAGAATATAGTAAGGCATAAGAGATACATTCCTGAGGTATCCAGGTCTATCCTTATCCAGAATGACGCCTACAAATTTATCAAGGGCTTCTTGAATCCATCTACAGTTCTGCTATCAACAGCAAAGCCATGTACAGCTTAAATTCTTCTTGTGTGAGGACTTTGTCTTTAGTTTTGAACATGTTATCTACGACTGACATTGTCGTTTCAACACCTTATTTTGGTCCTGAAGAATTCTAGCCCATTCAATAACGTCCTTTATGGAGACTGCTCCATCTGTTTTCCTTTATCTGCACCTTTTCCAGTTTCCCTACTTAGATTTTGAGATGGTATAAGAGATATATGAAGTATTTAAAATGTACATTTAGCAGAAGTATTAAAACTGTGAGATTTGATATACTAGTCTATCTTCTGCCTTATTCTCCATTCTTTACTTAGGGTTTTCTAATATATGGTTGGTCTGTATTTGTCACTGAACACTGAGTTAAGCTTCTCCAGAAGGTATAAGTCCTAGACCTTGTCAGTGGATGGAAATACTGAGTTCACCTCCTGCACCAATGGGACTTAAATTTAGGATTGCTCTACATCTACCTGCATTTCACCTGCTATTCTGTCACCCACTAGACCTCATAACATTTTTCAGTTAGACATTTCTCTTTACTGTCCCCAACAAATTGCCATACAAGACAATTGCCTTGTCTTACCTTTTTGTCTGCCTTCATGGTGATCTGCAATGAAGGATGTCTCCAAAGAGAGAATACATGTTTAGAGTCTTGCTTTACTTTAGTCCTGGCTTTGCTGCTAACCCCATGCTGTCATTGTGGACTCCATCAGACGTATTTCTTCTTTGAACATTATGCTACGAAACAATAGGTACACATCTAATGTAAAACAGTACCATTAACCATCTGTTTCATACTAAGCTTTTTTACAGCAGACTGGCAAATACTTTCATTGTGGGAATGTCAGGGCTGTATTAAAGTTCATAAGCTTGTGACTGCTGTATTAAGGAAGGAAAAGCTTCAGTGGAAGTCTGTGACATTTCCCACAGAAGTCAAATACTTTGTTTAACAACATTGTTGAGTAGAACCCTTCGGGATCATAATACAATTGCAATTACTTGGGTGGTGCTCAGTATTGTGTTTCTCATTGCATGACAACATGCCATTGGACATCAGAGTGAAGTCTGAGAAGAACCCAGAATCAAGTGCTTTAATAATGAATATGTATATAACATAGGCATTATTCCCCTACAAAAACTTTTATAGCTTTTGATACCATCAGAGATTGGTGAAAAATGAACTAAACTATAAACTCAAGTGGAGATTGGCAGCTAAGATTGCATGTGGTTGAAATAGTGTGTCTATGGTTGGGACATTAGCCGCAGGATGGGGCTTCAGGGCAGCCCAAATTTATCTAAACCAGCACTGCTACGATCCCCTCATTTACAACAATACTGAATAGAATAGAATACAATAGAATCAACTAGGTTGGAAGAGACCTCCAAGATCATCCAGTCCAACCTAGCACCTAGCCCTGTCCAATCAACTAGACCATGGCACTAAGTGCCTCATCCAGGCTTTTCTTGAACACCCCCAGGGACGGTGACTCCATCACCTCCCTGGGCAGCCCATTCCAATGCCAATCACTCTCTCTGTGAAGAACTTCCTCCTAACATCCAGCCTATACCTCCCCCAGCACAACCTGAGACTGTGTCTCCTTGTTCTGTTGCTGGTTGCCTGGCAGAAGAGACCAACCCCCACCTGGCTACAACCTCCCTTCAGGTAGTTGTAGACAGCAATGAGATCATCCCTGAGCCTCCTCTTCTCCAGGCTAAACAACCCTCAGCCTCTCCTCATAAGAGAGATGCTCCAGTCTCCTAGTCATCTTTTTAGCTCTCTGTTGAACTCTTTCCAGTAGTTACATTACTTTAATTGACTTTCTATAGAGAACAGTTGATTTTTCCCTTCATAGGGATGGTGTTAATAACATGGCTTAATTAATGATTGCAATATGTTCAGGACACCGCACAGATCGAGAGCATCCAGGACTCACCGTGTGGGTCAGGGCAGGAGACTGGCTCTGATATGGCATTGCTGAGGTAGATGTTGAGAGCCCAAGGGAGCTGACCTGGAGTCCTGGGCTATGACCAGGTGGGAGAGCCCTGAGGGCTAGGCAGGGACAGGCAAGGCTGGTGGGGTTAAAATTATTCACCAGAGCACTGGCTTTATTAAAACTGACAAGATGCATTTGAGATGTGACATAAGGCTGGTGGGGTTAAAATTATTCACCAGAGCACTGGCTTTATTAAAACTGACAAGATGCATTTGAGATGTGACATTGCCTGTGACAGTGTTCACAACAGAATGCACTCCAGGCCTTTTTCTCACCTAGTTGTTGGTAACAGATCCTATAAATCATTTACCAACTGCTGACAACATAGGTGAGTTGTCTTTTTTTATAGGAAAGTTTGCTCAAATGTCATAAATATTAGAAAATGGCTGTGAAGACTATAAACCTTTAACTCTAGATGCTGAGCGTGCACATACATCTAGGTCTGTAAAAACCTGAGTGTGTTTTGTCCTCCCAGTCCTACGCATCTGGTGTTCCCATTCAAAATTTGAATGACAGAATGAGAAGCACAAATCATTAATGTCTTTTGAAGGCTCCTTAGTCTTTGACTATCTATGTGGAAACCACTTCTGTGAAGACAGTATAATATACATTATATTATAATGACTGAACCCACTCTGGACTCTTCAATTCAAGAGGCACATTGAGATATTGGAACATGTCCAGAAAAGGGCGACAAAGCTGGTCAGAGGCCTGGAACACAAACCAGGGTGTGCAGCGTGGAGAAGAGGAGGCTCACTACCTGAAGGGAGGCTGTAGCCAGGTGGACGTTGGTCTCTTCTGCCAGGCAACCAGCAACAGAACAAGGGGACACAGTCTCAAGTCATGTGGGGGGAGGTATAGGCTGGATGTTAGGAGGAAGTTCTTGCCAGAGAGAGTGATTGGCATTGGAATGGGCTGCCCAGGGAGGTGATGGAGTCACCGTCCCTGGAGGTGTTCAAAAAAAGCCTGGAGGTGTTCAAGAAAAGCCTGGATGAGGCACTTAGTGCCATGGTCTAGTTGATTGGCTAGGGCTGGGTGCTAGGTTGTTCTGGATGATCTTGGAGGTCTCTTCCAACCTGGTTGATTCTATGATAAACTAGCTAGTATGGCCTGTGAGTACCACAGAAGCTTGAGACTACACCAGGAATTAAATCTATTAATTGTCATATTACTTAAATAGTTTTTTAAGTCAATGTTCCAACCCAATGTCAAGCCTTGCAATCTACCACTGTTCCTTTGTTCCTTTTCACCAGGCTAGAGTAGTGGCTTGCAGGAATATGAACAGAAATGTCCTCTTTTATTTCTAAGTTGAGCAGTGCCAAGTCTAAGATTGTAGCATGTGAGATAGAAGTCTGCCATGTATCAAACATAGGCCTAAAGCCTTCATCATGCAATGAAGAATGATATAAGGAGTCCTGAACTAGCTGAGCTGAGTGATATATCCACACAATGCAGTGAAGCAGCTCTGGGAGTGATAGAATTCCCCTGGAGCTGTGTTGACAGGAAACAAAGCAAATCCGCTGTTCATGAAGGTTCTTGGACCTTTAGCTCAGAAATTCTCCAACCCATTACTACTGCTGCCTTTTCTGAAGCTGCCTCTAGGATATGCAGTCCTATTCCATCATACACTTGCATGCCCTAGAAGAGATTTTGTAAAACACTTCCAGTCCCCTCAGTCCTTGGCTTGCGTTAGCATAAAGTGCAGAAATCACGAGCAATAATTTCCAGAAGATCCTTGTCAAGTGTAACAGAAGAATATCTTAGCAGATATTCCCCAGCCAGTCACTAGTGGTGTCCCCCAGGGATCAGTGCTGGGCCCAGTCCTATTCAATATCTTTATTGATGATCTGGACCAGGGGATTGAGTCCAGCATCAGTAAGTTTGCAGATGACACCAAGCTAGGATCAGGTGTTGATCTGTTGGAAGGTAGGAGAGCCCTGCAGAGGGACCTGGACAGGCTGGATGGGTGGACAGAGGCCAACAGGATGAGATTTAACAAGGCCAAGTGCAGGGTTCTGCATTTTGGCCACAACAATTCCAAGCAGTGCTACAGATTGGGGACAGAGTGACTGGAGAGCAGCCAGGCAGAAAGGAATCTGAGGGTGCCAGTAGATAGTAGCTGAACATGAGCCAGCAGTGTGCCCAGGTGGCCAGGAGAGCCAATGGCATCCTGGGCTGTATCAGGAACAGTGTGGGCAGTATGGCAAGGAAAGTTATTCTTCCCCTGTACTCAGCACTGCTCAGGCCATACCTTGAGTCCTGTGTCCAGTTCTGGGCCCCTCAATTCAAGAGAGATGTTGAGGTGCTGGAATGTGTCCAGAGAAGGGCACCAAAGCTGGCGAGGGGCCCGGAGCACGGCCTGGTGAAGAGAGGCTGAGGGGTTGTTTAGCTTGGAGAAGAGGAGGCTCAGGGCAGACATTATTGCTGTCTACAACTACCTGAAAGGAGGTTGTAGCCATGTGAGGGTTGGCTTCTTCTCCCAGGAACTCAATGACAGAACAAGAGTAACTACCTCAGGCTGCACCAGGGTAGGTTTAGGCTGGACATTAGGAAGAAATTCTTCCCAGAAAAGAGTGACTGGCATTGGAATGGGCTGCATGGGGAGGTGTTGGAGTCACCATCCCTGAAGGTGTTGAAGAGAAGGTTGGATGAGGCACATGGTTTAGCTAATTAGAAGGGTGAGCTGATAGACCGGACTCGATGATCTCAAAGGTCTTTTCCAACTTGGTTGATTTTGTCATTCTGTGATTGTGATCCTGTATGAGAAAGCTAAATCTTAAACCATTAGATCTAAAGAATATATTCAGGCAGAGATGAGGAATTCCTTTAGGGTACCTGCACATGCTGGCATATGGCACACATGTTTCTGTCACATGACTCAATGGAACTTTAATTCTTAAGGTCATGCAGGTTTTAGTACTAATATTAGGTTAATCCTGTGATATTATTAAGGGTATCAAGGGGAGATGAAGTGATAGGTGCTTTCTAAAGACAACACCAGAATAGAAAGGAAATAGCATCTCTTCAAATTAAGTACTGCATATTTCTGTATCTGTGGAAAAATACCTGGAAAAGTTAGAAGAATCTGAAGAGTGGGAGGCTGATAAAAAAAAAAAGAGTCAAAAATGATTATTCAAGTCTTGAAAGATAAACTCATAACCTGGATTTTGAGGATCAGATTACTATTTTAGTTGAATAGCTTGTATCACCTAATACAAAGCTGGATTGTATCAGTGGACAGCTCTCATTAGTTGTTGTGACGTCTACTGCAAAAGGAAAATTACAAAGCTGATGTATCTTTCCTAAAGCATCATTAAGAACTGAACTCTTCTGTTTAAAAGCTTTCTGATTCCTTTTTACTTATCTTTCATCATAGCTAAATAGAATGGACAAGTCTTATGAGCTATAGGGAAGATTTGGTTTCTTTTAAGTAGAGCTGATTCGTGGCAACCCATCCCAGGCCAAGGTCAGACAAGAATTTGGCACCGTTACATGAAGTAGAAGACAGACCACTGAACTCTCAGTTTTGCCCCATAAACACAGTATCCCTTCTGAGTTGCTTTTAAAAAAAAAAAAGTGAGAGATTGTCTTGACATTTAGGAAGTTGATAACATTAGAAGAATCAATGATCTAAAAGAAGCTATTAGCGACTTGTTGCAACAGTCCTGTGAAGCGGCGAAGTTCTAATGTCAGTGAATAAGAAAATCAGACTTAACCATCCTCTTGCCTCCAGCCAGTGTTGCAAGAGATAATGGCTTACAGCAGTCACAGAACTGGGTGACTAACACTACAGAGCAGATTCAGACTCAATGGACATTATCTGTATTTCATTCAGCTCATCCAGCTCTTTGCCAGTACACTTCAGTCGTGATTTGCATCATCATTGCAAGTCCTGTCTATCACATTTCCTGAATAAAAGCAGCATCAATGCTTGACATGTGCACAAAGGGCTGGAAATGAGGCCCCAAACTTGATTTTTGCTTCTGTTCTGTTGAGAATGTGAGTAGTCTTGTTTTTTTCCAGCAAGAGAAGTAATGTGCAGAACAAGACTGGAGCCTTTCCTTTGACTCACCTGTTTTGTACCCTGTATATCTCATCTGAAGTACTTCCTTTGTATTCCCCTTTTAAATATCATCTGTTCTAAGTTTAAAAAAATAGTTCAGGATGCTGTGTTTATATCCAAGTTCTTTAACAGTGCACATAGATAGTATCATATGTTTTTCTTTCATTTCTGAAAGGAAATTCCTTCAAGGTCCACCTGGGTAACAGCTGAATAGGAAACCTACGGAGCTGTTGCAGTTCACAAATACATTACTTCCTGCCCATTCTTCCACACAGAAGTCTTCCAAACCTGCAGAGAATAGAATAGAATCAACTAGTTTGGAAGAGACCTCCAAGATCACCCAGTCCAACCTAGCACCCAGCCCTATCCAGTCAACCAGACCATGGCACTAAGTGCCTCATCCAGTCTTTTCTTGAACACCTCCAGGGACAGTGACTCCAGAGACTGTGTTGTTGAGCAATCACTGTCATCTGGCACCTTCTGTAGGGTATATCTTCTGTATCCTAGCACCTATACTCAAAAAACCAAACAAAACAAAACTAAATTCCAACCCCTTGATGATATAAATAAGTATTGGAGGCTGTCTGTGCTTGATGATCATGCAGAGGTGGGCAGAGCAAACCAGTATGAAATCAAATGCATAGCTTGAACCTTCCCTGAACAGTTTCTTTTGCAGATGCAGAAGAAAATTTATAAAGGGATAGAACCAATTTATGGTAATCTCAGTGCAGGAAACAATTTTAAATTAAAGTTATGTTTGCCTAGATTCAGAGGCCTGGAAGCCAGATGAGCTTTTGGTACAACTCCATATAGCCATGGGGTAGAACTGGGTGGGAATGTTTTTTCTCAATGCCACACCATTTTCTATGTTAAAAACTATTCCAAAGCCATCAAGATGGTGAAGGAAATTGACCCAGAATAGCTGTTGTGCCCAGGTGATCCCTTAGGCCACTTGGGTTAAGCCCTTATTCTGTCTCCATTTATACAGAAATAGGTAATCCTCTTCACACTGACTGTTCTTGGGAAGAGTAGAAATGGGCAGGGTTTCTGCTTCTCCTTTTGAATCTCTTCCATCTTAATCACTAAATATTTTGGCAAGCCCATCTGTAAGGACTATAAATTGGGATGGTGGGAGCTGAGGTTCAGGGACCTTGCTCCATGGATCATGAAAATCATGAGCAGTGGGCTGTTCCAATAGCAGAGATTGGGAAATCCACTCAGTGTTCACCTGCAGCCTGGTGGTTAGAGTTGAGTCAAACCAAGAAGTAAGGTATTTTATCAGGCCTGCATCTGCCCACCACCTCCCATCGCCTGCTTATTCTGTTTCAGTTATGCTTTTACCCTTAGAATTAACAGCAGCCTAGATTTCCTCAAAATGCAAACCTGAGATTAATTGAACCTACCTCATAATTTTAACAGAGGTTTGCTCAGACTACAGGCTAAGTACTCTTTGCCTGATGACCTAAAGGAATCGATCACAGTGCTAGCCCAGCAGACTCATTCCAGGCAAACTTCAGCAAAGGAAAAACATCTTAAAGCTCCTGATGAGATATTTAAGCCTTGTCACAGACAATACTGGAGTTTAGCTGTGCTGTTAGCTATGTTGTAAGTATACTGTTTGGCAATTAGAACATTTCAAGAGGTGCAAATATATACTTATCCTTTAATTCTATTGGATCCAGGATAACCTGAAACACTTTATTGCTTTAGACCTTCATGTAGACCTGTGGTTTACTTTTCAGTCCTTTATGCTTGAGTGTATCTAGCACATGCCAGGTCGTGCACTTTGGCCACAACAACCTCCAGCAGCCCTAATTAATTCTGTTCTTCTGAGAATGTGTAGCCTCTTCTTGTGGGACTTCATATGTATTTTACCCCAATGCTTCCACTAATGTGAGTACTGCTTTGGCCACAACAACCCCCTGCAGCCCTACAGGCTGAGGGAGGAGTGGCTGGAGAGCGGCCTGATGGAAAAGGACCTGGGGGTGTTGGTGACAGCTGGCTGAACATGAGCCAGCAGTGTGCCCAGGTGGCCAAGAAGGCCAACAGCATCCTGGCCTGTATCAAAAATGGTGTCAGGAGCAGGAGTAGGGAGGTGATCATGCCCCTGTACTCAGCACTTGTGAGACCACACCTTGAGTACTGTGTCCAGTTTTGGTCACCACAGTAAAGGAGGGACATTGAGGTGCTGGAGCAGGTGCAGAGAAGGGTGATGAGGTTGGGGAGAGGTCTGGAAAACATGACCTATGAGGAGCAGCTGAGGGAGCTGGGCTTGTTTAGTCTGAAGAAAGGAGGCTGAGAGGAGACCTTATTGTTCTCTACAACTACCTAAAAGGAGCTTGTAGTGAGGCTGGAGCTGGTCTCTTCTCCCAAATTACTAATGATAGGACAAGAGGAAATGGCCTCAAGTTGCATTGGGAGAGGTTTATGTTGGATGTTGGGAGGAAGTTCTTTACTGAGCAGGTTGTCAGGCACTGGAACAGGCTGCCCAGGGAGGGGGTGGAGTCGCCATCCCTGGAGGTGTTTAAAAGGAGAGTGGATGTGGTGCTTGAGGCTATGGTCTAGTGATGAAGGACGCTGGGATGAAGGTTGGACTGGATGATCCTGGTGGTCCTTTCCGAGCATAGCGATTCATAGTGATTAGATGTTGTGCTGAGGGCTTTGGTTTAGTCAAGGACTTGTCAGTGTGAAACTAATGATTGGACTTGGTGATCTTGAAGGTCTTTTCCAAGCTAAGAAATTCTGTGATTCTGTGATTAAAAGAGTTTTGCACTAATAAAAAGGGTTTGAGTTAAAAGGGATATTACACAGATATGAATAGAGATGTAGAGATAAGTGAACTGATGCTAGATGCTGAGGAGTGCATGTAAATTAGGCCAGAGTTGTGGTTATACCATTTCCCACAGCTCAGAGTGCATTCTCACAGTGAATGCATGCAGGTATTTGGTGAGTTGCTCACACAGGTGTCCATGCTGGCTCCTCGATGGGTTTTAAGTGCTGCTGCTTCCAGTGGGGCCTCTAAAAATTGGCACAAGCACCGGATCTTTTGGCCCCTGCCTCCAATCTATTGAGTTACACTTAATTTAAAATCCCACCTGATTTTAGGGAAAAAAATATATCAAAGCTGTTCTGTAAGTTACTGAGATGTGATATTTAGCTTCTGTTATTTAGGAATATCATCTTGGTTTGTATGTCACACCACTGAAAACCATCTTATTCTTGCAAGTACTCCATTACATTACTTGCAAACCAATGTGTTTTACAATACCATTAAGCTTTAATTTTGGAGAAGCCTTTAAGAAATAGAAGAGTTACAAAAATACCAACAAACATCAGAGTTAAGTCTGAAAAATGTTGATGAGTTGAACTGCTGACTCGGAGATCAAGTAAAAAGCTGAAGGAACAGTGGATATGGAACCTCCACTATCAAAACTGTTCATTAAAATCCATTAACGATACAAGACATAAAATAGTTAAAGTACTGCTACAGTTTTATTTCCACATGAGATGTGGAAATAAAGAAATGTATAATAAAGAAAGAAAAAAATACTTGAATGGGAATAGTAGGATTACTTCATTCTCATCAGGAAATGAGAAGGATGCATAAACAGAAATGCTGGTTATGCATATGGATGTAAATTTGATGGTGAAATTAACTCACTTTCCCATGTTCTGTTTTACCATTTGGTATCTGGTGAATATTATTCAGCAGATAATAGTTATAGCCCTGGAAAAAAAAATGTAGGCAGTATTATTGATTTTCATTATATAATTTCTTATTGTCTCTGAATTGATCTATTTTGGTTAGGTAATACAAACGTAGATTGTTCACCACAAAAACTTACTCCTGCTAATGTTTTTCCTAACAGGCACTACAAGTAATTCAGCCTAATTGCAAGGACATGAAGTGAATTTTGACCTCCCAGAAGTAAATTTAAATTTCCTCCTGGCCTGAATTAATAGCAAGAAACTTGCATTCCCTAATTTAAAGCAGGATCTGGATTTTATTATCCCACATAGCAGATGTGCTGCTTCTTTTGGCATGTCTTCCTCATTCTGACTGACTCCAATAGAACTGTTGGAGTGAACCATCTCAATTTTCTTTTCTTTTTTTCCTTTTTTTAATTAAAACATACCTGGATTTTGTCTTTGTTTTAAATACCCTGTGTTTTTTACATTGCCATAGAAGATCCCCAAGTGGCTGGGAGAACAGCTGGAGGGGCAGAAGAAACACAGCCTCCCTCCACCCCATTTTGCTTCTAGACATGGATTGAGTCAGCTGGATACAACACTACATTTTCCTGAGCAGATCTCAAAAAGTACAGTAGCTAAGTTTTTAGGTGGCTTTAGGCAAAATCTATTTGTTTGCTGGTTTGTTTTAAATGTCAGGCCCTGTCACGGGTTAAGTTGAATCTGCTGCTATTTATACCATGCTACTGTCATTTCAGCTTCAAAATTGAAGTGGAGCTAAGTATTATGGGGATTGAAGCTCAGATTGTAATGGAATCATAGAATCAACCAGGTTGGAAGAGACCTCCAAGATCATCCAGTCCAACCTATCACACAGCCAGCAGAAAGTTGAGAGACAAGTTTGTTCTCTCTGCACTACTGCTAAACTTAAAACCAAACATTGCAAACAAGCAAATCATATTTCCAGTGTCAGGTGATGTGCAACCTCTGACTTACTGTTTTAACTAAAGGGATGAAATCTTTCAGCTGGACTGATGCTTTCGGTTTATATTAAACTCCAGTTGCTAGTCTCCTCAACACTAAATTCTAGTGTGGCTAATCCAGTGAGGGTGAACAATCTCACTGCATTTCCAGCTGCAGTCTTTCTACAAAATCATAAAACCAGTAATGATGTTTGCTATAAACAGTGATTATGTAATCAGTGTAAGTTACTCTTCCTCCGTTTCCTTCACGTTTGTCAGAGTACAAGGGAAGGATTTCTCCCAAGAGAGACTTCATAAAGAAATCTGATTGGGATTTAGAAAAAAAAATCAGTTGTCTGTTGAAAATAAAATGTTAATACTTTTTTTTTTTTCCAGTTACATGACCAAACTCTTGTTTGAAAGTTAAACTTGTTGAGTAGAAAACTGAGAACTATGGCTTGGTAGTGGTCAGGATTTGGCTTCTGGCACCGTATCTGTTTTTAGATGTGTTCAGGTATTGGATAAATTCATGTCCATATCCTAGAAGTATAATTTCTACATAAGATGGACTGTTCGTGGAGCTTTTTGCACACATATCCCTCAGCTTTTCCTCTGTCTCACAAGTGAAAACTGGATGTATAGGAACTATGAAGTTCTTGTCAGAGGTGAAAGATCAGTAAATTTCCATGTACATTTTACCACTTCTTTTGTTATTTTTCCAGCACAGATTGCCTAGATACTTTAAACTTGGTGGTTGCTGGTGCTGCTATAAACATCTGGTGCTGCTGCAGGAGAGTAGTTACTGTCTGATGACAACATTAAACACTGCACAAATGAAGAAACTTAAGGTTGCCGAGGTTACCTTAAGGCATTTCCTGTCCTCTGTGCATTGCTCCGCAGACTTCTTGTTTATTGACTTTGATATGGCATCTCTGTGTACATTAACTACAGGACTTTAAAACTGCAAACAGAACTATGTCCTAACATCCTGGCACAGGTCTCATTGATAGCTGTCCCTTTCTTTTCTCATGCAACAGTTTCCAGAAAGCAGCTGTGTTGGGAGACTGTCTATCAAGACAATTCAATAAAGGATTAGGGCCTTTGGGTGAAGGAAGTTGTTTTCCTCTGTCTTTCTTTGCTTAGGATGAGTTGAAGGAAAGAGTACCAGCTAAAATTTTAAGTCTTAAATGGTTGTCAGAGACACCCTTGCAAAGAAGGCAGTCTTTGAATATCCAACTATGCAAATGGAGGCAGGGACACAGCACTGATGGCTAATCTTCCACAAATCTTACTAAATCCCATGGGAGTCAAGTGTGTCTGGCAATGTGCCAGTAGATCTTCTTAGTGAGCTGCTCAAACTGGGCAAACTCAAGTGCAGAATTCATGTCTTCACATCCTGCATTGCACTGGCATCATTTGGTGATGCAGATGGGCTGTTGGGGTCAGACAGTTAGAAAACTACAAGTAGGTCTGAGCAAAAATGCACGTGTTAGGCTCAGTTCAACATGCTGTAGATGATACCATGAAGAATGTGTAACACCAATGTGGCCATTTGAGCTGATTTTCTAGCTCAGGCGTAGGGGAGAGGTGAAGATTCCAGGGATGGGCCATATAATGGCAACAATGGATAAGTTAATATCATTTCATTGGAGCATCAAGAGCTTTATGTCTAGAGGCACAGCTTGTTCCTTTCCTTTGCTGCCTTCTGCTGCTTGAGCTGCGCCTGCCTGCTATCCTCCTGTGGTGGTTTGGGTGTTCTCTGCCCCCCCCCCCCCANAAAGAGCAAAGTGAAGTGACTTTATGTTTTCCTTTCCCTTTTTTACACATCTCAGCAAGACTACGAGCGAAGTAGACCTCACCATTGTTTTAATTTCACAGCCTATGATCTAGTTCTTCTCACCAAAACATTCTAGCTAGGCTCAAACCAGCACAACTCCCCAGCAAGCACAACCAGAAGTGAGAGCTGAGCAGTGTGTGAGAAGTGTCTTATCTATTTTCTGACTAGTTGCATTTCTCAGCAGAAGAATGGGTGATACAGAGCACATGTTGTTTTCTTTTCTTTCTTCTCACAGCTAAGGATTTCATTTCTCTCAGTAAAATATTCCAATTAGTCTGAAACCAGCACAGTCCTACAAATGTTTACAGTCCCAATAAATGCTTTCTATGAAAGTTTAAAATTGTAAATCAGGCAGATGCAGCTTCCATTTTAAAATGCTGGCCTGCAACTTCTTTGAAATGTTTCTCTGTATTAGACTTCAAAATGGGGTCTGATATCTTCTGCCCTGCAGAGATTTTCTCCACTGTTTAATCACTGCTAGCTACACTAAAACACAGCCAATGCCATGAGCATTCATTTCACTTTGTGAAATCCTGGGCTTGCAAGCCTAGACTTTGATGATGTGCAGTGTCCCTGCACTAATTGCAAGGGAATTTCAAAAGCAATTTAATTTGCTCCATGGCTATGATTGTACACAGCTGTCATATTTCTGCACCTTCACAATCTGTTTACAGAGCCAAATTCTGCAAGCCTTGGCTTTTTGCAGGTCTGGATTCTGGAGTTTCATTGCTAGCTATTAGATTTGTTTAACTCTTGCTAGCTATTAGATTGGCTTTTCAGTATGACTTGATCTGCTACAAAAATCTTAAATGGTGAGCACTGGGGAAGGCAAGCTGAGCTGGAGCTCGTCCAGGTGTGAATTATGTGAAACATAGCTTTTTATTTGTTGACATTTCATTAGAGTATGAGCAGACATTGAGTGATAGGACTGAGTCCCACTGACAAGATGTGCTGAGTGCATTGTGCTTTGAGACTCCTAGAGCCCTGGTAATGAACTGTCACTGGGCTGCACCTGCTGGAGTACTAATTGGTGACATGTAACTGGTCCTTCCTCTTGGCTTCCTGATCCCCTGACTTCATGCTTAAGAAAAAAAAAAAAGAATTATATTTAACATCTTTACTTTTCTTTCCATGGAAAGAACTATGTGTCTGCAGCTATCAAACACAGCTGTAGAGTCACGGATGGGCTGGATGCAAATGTCACAGCCACAATGTAGGTCACATGCCAGACTTACTTTGATATATCCTCCCTAAGAAGAAAAAATCCTTTCTTTATGGTGCCATGCAGTACAAAATGGACAAGAAATTGCAAAGTGGATCATCAAAAAGGCTAGATTTATGAATGACCTGGCTTGCTGCCTCCGTTACAGAAGGAAATCCTTTCTCCCGGGGTTGTGGTGACCAAGGTGGGACACAATGCCAGTGCCTATTAAAATCAGGACAGACACACCATTTCTTTACCCAGGAGGCTGGCACAGGCATATTCACTGATGGTTAAGACAATTCACTGGCCTGTAAACTTGTGTGTATCATGAATTGTTGCACATTTGCTTTTGCTGACTTTTCTGCAAGAGGCAGTTCAGTGACAATGTAAATAAAATACCACAGAGAGAGATTAGAAGTCATGAGCCTTAAAACTGCAGCTCAGCCAGTAAACACAGTTCCTACTCAAAGAAATGTGGCTCAGTATGTAGGGATGTGAGGAGAAGCAGAATGAGTTGATAGAAGGGAATATGGACAAGGAGGTTTATGTAAGTATCAATATTTCCCCATCAGAGCTTGTATGTAAAATCACAATTAAGGTGGAAGTTAGAGATGTATAATTCCATTGGGATTTTAGTGAATCAGGCTTCTGTCTTGTGGTTTATGGCATTACCTGAATCTTTTCATAGATCTGCAACCTCGTAATTCACAGCTGGTTGTAACTTGTGCATAATGTAAGTCTGTCCAGGACTTTCAATGATCCCATAAACTATGAGAGCACTGTTCAAGATGTAAAATAAAAAGCTTGACATTGTTTATACTTGGATAAGGTAGTGGAATCCACTAACTTCAGCAATGTACAGGGAAGATGAAAACTTGTGCTTAGATGTTGGATTCACATGTAAACATGCATGCTCAGTATTGTGCTAGTTTGAGCCTAGATGGGATATTTTGGTGAGAGGAATTAGGTTATAGGCTGTGAAAATGAAACAGTGGTGATGTCTGCTTCACTCATAGGCTTGCTGAGATGTATAAGAACAAGAACATAAATATAGATAAGAGAGTTGCTCTCTGGGCTTTTTGGCCTGCACTTCTCTAACCTGCCTGAGTAATCCATCTGCTTCCTAACCCCCCTGGCTGACCCTCCAAACTACCTTGAAAGTAAAGCAAAGTCTGGGGTAAGGTAGAGGGGGGGAAGAAGGTGGAAGGGTGGTTGGGAGCCCCTCCTGGGGACTCAGGTTTCTGGAAGGGCTGTTGTGTTTCTGTATTACCTTTATAACTTGTATATTTCTGTATATATTGTAAATCTCTGCTTATATCTTGTGCTAAGCTGTAAATACAAAGCTTCATTCAATTCCCAGAGCGACTGAGCCTAGTCTGGGTGATTTTCTTAAGTGGGGGGGGGGGGGGTGGGTAACACCCAAACCATCACAAGTATATTCCTTTGATGGTGTCATTTATTAAGGTCACTCCGTGGTAAACAATAGGCTCTTTGATTCTTTTTGCAGATCTGTATCTGTGCATCTCAGTGAACAGATTGCTGCATCTCATCAGTGTATCACAAGATTCTCAACCATCACAAATTTATCTATTCCAGCAAACTAGAATACTTCCATATTACAAACATGAAGGATATATCATGCTAGTTGTCATCTAGCAATAAGCAAAACCAGTAAATAACTGATCTAGGAATGGGTCAGTGGGTATTTCATTGTCTCTGAGCCCAATCAATAACAGCTTGCTTGCTCTATCTCCTGTAATTTTCCCTGGAGCCAATGGTGTGCTTCATTGACCTTAATAACTACTATAATAAATCCAGTAGAAGTGAAAAAACCTCTGCTCTGTAATTAAAATTTGGTAAATTATCTGTCAGGCTGTCCTGTGTAAAGAGCTATGCTGGTTCTGTCCTGTCCCCTAGGATACTGCCTTTAGATAAGTTGCAAGATAGAATTTTATATGAGATTTCTCATAGCTCTTCTATACAGTGGCATTTCTCCCAGACTCAGTTTTGATCTTTAATAAATTGAATCCTCTTTGCTTCTGTCTTGTATTTTTATGACTTGTTTAACTGAACAGAAAGTATAAGTGAAAAATCCTTACACTATCATAAAAAGTTGTATTCACAGAGCAGTTGCCCCATTGTAATTTGTGCTAGTTTGAGCCTAGCTGGGATGTTTTGGTGAGAAGAACTAGATCATAGGCTGGGAAATGAAAACAATGGTGTTGTCTACTTTGCTCACAGTCTTGCTGAGATGTGTACAAAGGAAAAACAAAACATTAGATAAAGTCACTTTTGCTCTGCACTTCGCTTGGGCACTTCGTGCTGGGCTGTTCTCTTCTGCTTTGCCTGCTGGGGAGAGCTGAGGCTGCTGGCTGAACTCCATCTTGCTTTCTAACCTCCCCCTCCTTTTGCTTTGGCTGATTTCACCTTTGCTTCTTAATCCTCTTGGCCGAACCTCCATTATTCCTTGAGA